>JACCPG010009328.1:0-27220 GCA_016069955.1 Drepana arcuata | reverse complement strand
TTAGTCTTGCCAGCGTTTAGGCGCAGCCCCTTCTTTTCACATTCTACTTTCATTATGGTAACTAGTGACTGCAGTTCGCCCTCTGATGACGCCAGTAAAACCGCGTCATCGGCGTATAATAGGCAGTTGACCACCAAGTTTCCCATTTTCACTCCACATCCGTTCGTTCTTAGTGCTCTCAGACAGTTATCTAGATATATAATGAACAGCCAGGCAGACATGATACACCCTTGTTTTACCCCCGACTTCACATCAAACCAGGGTGACATCTCACCATTAACCCTAACGCACGCCCCGCTATCACTATAGAGTGATTTCACGGCATGCAGTAGGGAGCTGCTCACTCCATATCCAGGCAACACGTCCCAGAGTTCCTTTCGTACGACTCTATCAAATGCCTTCTCCAAGTCGACGAAAGCGCAGAAAACCTTTTAGTTAATATCCAAAAACTTTTCCGCGATTCCGCGAAGCGAGAAGGTTTGATCCATACATCCTCTTCCTGGTCTAAATCAACCTTGGGATTCCCAGAGAAACCTTTCGGATCGCTCTTGCATTCTTATCGTCAGGATCTTCGTATACACTTTACTAGCTAAGCTGACCAAGCTGATGGCTCTGTAGTTTGAGCAGTCCAATCGTGATCCCTTTCCTTTATAGAAAGGCACGATGACTGCTCGCCTCCAGTCGTCCGGAACATCACCCGTTTCCCAGCAAAGATTGCATAGCAAATAGATGACGTCCCAGACCGCTGGTCCACCGTACTTGATCATCTCAGCCGTAATCCCATCTATTCCCGCAGCTTTTCCACATTTCAGACTTCTTATCGCACTTACAATCTCTCCCATACTTATTTTATCCGCTATAGGATCCTCGACAGATTCTGTTGGAGGCAGATCTGTGAGTAGATCAGCGGCATCATCATCATACCTTTCTCCTTTTTACCATATCTTTGTAAAATTCACTCCATCGCCTGAGGACTTAATGTTAGTGGATCTAAGAGGACTTATCTTAATGTAATTCTGCTATATGTGTCTTTCTCACCAAATGTTGTCCTAACTCAATTTGTTTTGATTTCATTGATTTCAAATTCAAATGTTCAGTCCATTTCCAGAATGGTTTGAACAAAGTCTTCGAACTTGATTCAGGAACTGAATCTTTTTCACCCAAGCCAAAGATGGGCAGGACAGCTAGTACATTTTTTTTATTGTTTGTCATTGATGGTCTTACTGTCATGTGTCACATTATATTTAAGCATGATCATTTTTAGATATTAGCGAACCAGAAATAGTAATAAGAATTCTTTTCTTATTACTTATTAAATAACAAGGTCCAAAATCGCTTCGCAAGCATTAAATTGCATACGGCCCGTAGGAATAGACCTTTTCTTTTCCGGAACAGAGCGAGGTGGAACATCCATTGCCAAACGAAATTGACCACTGCTTTATTTATTTTAATCGCCACCAACGAGGTGGAACATTCATCTCATATTTATTTTTAACATAACGAGGCCTAAAAGGGTTGCATATAAATAACGTCAAATCTATAAAAAAAGTGTTTCAAAACGAAATTATTTGGAAAACGGGTTCACATTCACACATTAGTGACGCTACTCGCCACGTCTCGGTGTAATTATTTAAAAGTTACGTCCTGGGGTCCTAATGCTTCGACCCCGACTTTGCCTGTATGGAATGCTCACATTATACTCATACTAAACTCTGATACCATCATAATAATTTTTAGTCTTACGGAGGTGAAAAACTTTTCTAAAGTTAAAAAGACATAGAAACACCTATAATTATAAATTTCTATATGGAAAAATGTGCCTTATATAGTGTGAAAATATACCTTCTTCTACAATTCCCTGAAGTGGTAGGCTGAGGTTAAACTTACCTCGTTTTTGCTATAGATACATTTGGGTGCCAACGTGACAGATGTTGAGACTGTCTTTGTTTCTTAATCATGACTATAAGCACGAGCGTATGTATTTACATTTTTCTCTAATGTTAAACATTCCTTGTGATGTTTTTCTCACCGAAATCTCGTGATTTAAAATCAACTTTAAAAAATAGTTTTTTACCTCTATTGTATTTTCCCTTAATTGCGATTAAAACATGATTAATGTTTTTATAGAAACGCATCAAACAACATACCAGTCTTCACCAGTTTCATATTAGTATCGATATGTCGATTTTTTTTGTTACTTTTAGTGGTGTCGTGAGCGTTAAGTAGTATTTATGTGGTGTTCAAGGGCAACCTGAAGGCGGTTTGAATGCGAAATTAAATTCGATGCCGCTTCCGAATACATTACATATTCGGTAATTTTTTTCCGAAAATATCCCATAAGAACTTATGACCCCAATTTAATAACCTTTGGCGATGAAGAAGAATTTTAGAGTCCTAATTGTCTTTTCAGAATAAATAAATACATACATACATATCATCACGCCAAGTCCCTAACGAGTTCCCTAAGTCCCGAATAAATAAATAATGTATTATTTTACTTTATAATAAATAAATTGCTGTCGAGACAATTAATTTTAGATTTTTATTATTATTTCTACACCCAGGAGCGAATCTCGAAATCAAATGGGGCACTAGAGTGTGAATTTAAAGAAGGTACAAATATATTTTCTCCTATGATTAATTGCAAATTACCTAAAACTATCCTTGACCCGTGATATACAAAAAACACCTTTATCTTCATACCCATAGAGGAGTCAATGTACTTCCACATGCATCTTAGTTATACATCATCAAAAGTGGCTGGCCACTACTACAGTCGCGTTTCACACGCAACTACGATCAAAGAAAGGCCAGGAAGGTGTTATATTATTAAAACACTGTATTAATAAAGAAACACGAAAACTTTAATACATTAATATGGCCTGTGGTTTTGACGCAGAACTTGTTAGTAAGTTAATTTGAAGACGTCGAGGTGGCCGAATGGTTTGAGTAGTCAAAGCCTGCAAAATAAGGAATGCAACTACGGATTTCGATAGTCTGCACCAAAGAGTTAATTTTCTGATATATCACAACATAATATCCACGGGGAAGAAATATTGCGTGCGTTTGAGGAAAACGTTCACCGTAAAGTCATGCTTAATATATAATTGGTATGGCCGACGATGGTGAAAAGTGCATTTGTATTTTTTGTTATAATATATACGTTGGACAATTACAAATTGAGCTAGTTCACAAACTTAGCATAGCTTGAACAATGAGATTTAATTGCCTATATATATAGCGCATCAAAGACACTCGTTTTCATTATACCAATAACTGTCCCTAGTGAGAATCGAATCCGCTACATAAATGTTCGAAGTCAGTAGTTCTGACCATTAGACGGCCGTCGAATGTATTAATAACAATCATATTTTTAACATAGGATTCTATTTTAAACTAATTTCGTCAATTCATCGAACTATTTCATTTGACATAGCCGCCAAATAGTCAAACACGAATAAAGAAATTAAAGGGAACAGATGTTTGATTGTTCTATAAATGAGCGGAAAATTAGAAATAAAACGCCATTTAGTTTAGGAACAACTGTCGAACTAATTGATGAAATGTATTTAACCAGTATTTATATTAAAATACTTGTAATTGTATATACTTTAGTATTTAATTACATAGAAATTAACAAACTTTGTCTACAGAAAGCGTCCTATAAAACAAAACGCGGCATTGTTTAATGTAATTTCACAACGAGCTTTACGGTGAAGGGTTTTCCTTCGAGACATATTTGGAAAACGGAAAATAAGCTCGCCCTCTGTCACGTTGACACCTAAATAGATCTCTGGCGGAAAGAGGGTTTTGTTACACCTATGCCTACCCCCCTAAATATCATCTGTTTATAATATTAGTGTAAATTACTTCCAAAACCTAAGTCACTCGTGACAAAAATTGTTTTTATCCGTAATTGTTAGGAGTTATATGTAATTCTGTAGGTGATTAGCAATCGATTATTCATCCGATATCTGTGGCATTTATCTATCTAATCGTGCTTTACGAAAAACGACCTCCCAGCGCCTGTGAGCTGCCTACGTAATTTCATATAAATTACTTAAAATCAAAAGGTGTATTAGAGCCACCTACTAATGTTTGATTCGCATGTCTAACATTCGCTTTTGCTCAACTTATTATATTATTTGATTTCCTATTTCTACCCCCTATATTTAGGGTTGCCAAATAGATGGGATATCGATATATTGCTTTAAGAAGTTACATCAAAATTTAATAATATTGACAAAATAACGAAAGATAATGTACGTAATTTGAATAGTAAGTAAACAGGTGACTCTTACGATGGTTATTAAACAAAAGATTATATTTTATACTTATTTAAGTACTCGGTTCTATTAAAGTCGACCCTTCGAATTCGTCGAATTATTTCTGATAAAGAACTCAAAGTAAGATTTTTTAAAATAATATTTAGTATCGACAATGCAGGACTTCAGACCAATTTATAGTTAACAGATAAAACAGTGTTAGAAATATGTGTAGTATCCTAGTATTATTTTCTGTAGTTCCAGTTTTTAGTAGCACTTGATAGTGGCCTGAATATATTTTCTAGGAAGGTCACTGTAACACTCAACAGTCGATATATCGACATGTCGAGCACATCCCTCCCTTAGGGCAGTGGGCGGCGCGTACATTTAACTGTAATACGTCAGCACGCGTCAGAATGGTTACCGTAATTGTTTTAGTAATTATTGGAACAAATGACTGGATTTATATTCCAGATATCGGTTGGCATCGTTCACACGCTTATGCTTCTGAATGAAACAATAGGGCGGTTTTTATTGAGTTATTTCGTCAAACAGATACTTAGTCAACGAATGTTATTGTTCGGTACTCGACTTATTAACTGGAAAATACACAATATTATCGTTGCTGGAAAATCATCCGAGTCCTATAAAATAATTGCGTTATCCACTAATTGGCTAAATTCCAACGCTTTGGATTGGTTTAGAACTAGTAGGAAGAATTAAATTCAGCCGCTTGAAGTCCTACACAGAAGACCCTTGTATGCATTGTTTTATTATACAAAGATGGCAATTAAGCACACAGCCCACCTGATGGTAAGCGGTTGGTTGCTATATCGATGATATCATTCGCACGGTATTGATTTCTATGCTAGCAGCTAAAGGCTGCTAAACGAAGCTAAACGAGCTGATATGACTGTATAGCAGGGTATAAAAGATTAAGAACATTTATATCCTTAATAGACACATGTCATAGGGCTATGGCCCTCACCAACGCAGAGGCTAGACCGCCTGCCACTTTCTCAGTAACTATTTATACAAAATTATGAACAAATTTTACTCTGGTGAATCCATGGAGATTCGCCAGTGCGAGATAAGTGATCATGTATCAATAAGAAAAAAATACATACTGTGTAATATTTATGAAACCGGCGACCATATATGAAGAGCTCAATGAGTGTGGATGACGCGAAAGAAGAGGAAGAATCTCTGGCATGCCCACTCGCTGTCTGTTCGTTAAGAACTTGGTATGACGATATGAAACCTTTTAACAGGAACATTTATTTGTCAGTTGTCTTGGAGGCTCGTAAAGTATCTTTCTCTTATCATTCATATTCAAATTCGTCACGACGTAAATATATGTATGCTATGTTATCCCAATGCTTCACCTATCATAAAATATAATTACCATACAAGTCATAAGATTAGAAATGCCAAAGTTTCACACCAAATAAACTTAATAGCAGTTGTACACTTGCGTTCGTCTGGCTAATGTCATTAATTTTCATTTGATATCTAATACAAATCGACATGGTTACCAATACTTGTCTAATAACACAGTGTAACGTTTGGACGTGTGTGATTGACGGCACACAGCGGAGCTTGTAATATAATTATATGTCATAACGGAATTTTAATAGAGAAACTTTGCTGTAGAGACGACGGGTCACGGGCACAAGTCCTAATTAAAATGTTCTTAAATTTTTTGCAGGCTGTTAATGTATTCAAAACTTTACTCAAAGATTGTAAACATATTTATTGCATACGCGAACATTTATCTCATAGATTTGGCATTAAACCTTTACTTATCTCAACACCTTGCCAAAAAGGTATCTTTAGTGGTTTTTGCCTGAGATATATTTAGGTGCCAACGTGACAGATGGATCCTCACGTTTTGAGCACGACTAAAAATTCGTGTCGAACTCTTCTCAGACGTATAAAGGTTTCCTTTTATGTCGCCAAGTTCCTCGCGAGGTAAAGAGAATAGAGAAGAGAATATATCTATATAGACGTAAGCTTCTTTCGCGTTATCCATATTCATAAGTCCCTTCATACATGCCCGCAAGGCAATGCCCTGTGACTACTAGGCCTGGCGACTGCGCCACTAGTTAACGTGGATTATTCTTGGACAAAATCATATCTATGATTCTTAGTCACACTGAATCATTATATGGAAATCACGTTATCGTCCAGTCGCAATGGCATGTAATAGTCAGAGATAACACACACCCCTTCAAACAACCCGACCAGCTCACCGGTATGTCATTCATGACCAATGCCCACTCATTTACCGATAGCGGAATTAAAATTACATTTCTAATATTCAAGCTAATTTCACCCTGTTAAATCCTATATTAACGTTATTGGAATAGCAATAAGGCTTAATTTTGATCAATTGGTACGGCAAAGCAATTTCGCGAACAAAGAATGCTTAATACTGTCTACCTGGTGACGTACCTTTCCTAGAATGCAGTAATGGGGAACTGTGTAATCCTCTTCTACAAAATATGCGATCTGCACAGATAATAATAAATAGAAAAGGCTAAGGGCTGCCACTCATACATAATGATACTCATCGAAATAAATTATCGAATTTCAATGTATCTTAAAGCTATAAAAGTTTCAGTAAATTGCATTGCGGCCTCTATGCTTTGATACTGCAACTTAATCAGTTATCATCAGGAGAGTCGTGTGCTCTTTTGCCTTCTTGATGAAATAATAAAAGATTAATTCCACAGATAATATCAATATTAATAGTTTTGCTTATATGTAATTATCGGCGTGATGATATGTATTTATATACCTATTGATTTAAAGGAGATATTAATACAAGATGAAGAAAGGCATGTTACGTTGGTTTGGACACATAGAAAGGATGAGTGAAGAAAGATTGACGAAACAGATATACAAAGCAAAAGTGTGTGCAAGAAGAGGCAGAGGAAGGCCACGTTCCAACTACCTGGATCAAATAGATCGGACTCTGAAGGACGGGAACGTTAAGAGTACTCGAACCGACGAGCATGTATGAAGAGACTGATGAATGTGGACGAAGCGAAAGAGGTATGTAAGTCTAGAGAGAACTGGCGCTCTATACTCTCTGCCTACCCCGTTAGGGACTTGGCGTGATGATATGTATGTATGTATGAGTCTAGAGAGAGCTGGCGGTCTATTCCCTCTGCCTACCCTGTTAGGGACTCGGCGTGATGATATGATGATGATGATGATTTGACTAACTTTCTGACTCTCGAGGACCAATTTATATATATAACTATAGATAATTATTTATAAATACCTTGGAACATCTCCAAAAGATCTTCTTGTCTTTGTACACGCTTTTGCTGCTAACGTTAGATTGTAAAGTTTCTTGTTGATTATTCTCGGGAATAAAAGACTGAATGATAGTGTCTAAAGTGTATGGCATTCTGTACATTAGTTGATGTAAAATAATTCATGGCACCCCTAACTACACGAGTGTTTACTTTGTAGTGCCGAACTATTACCAATTTCACCAGTAGAATGCGGCGTCACAAAGTCTGCCGAAATCCTGAGCTGCCCGCATCGAGCCGGAAAGGATTAATTTCAGTTCAGTTTTTGCAGATTATCCCAAACACAGGCCGATTTATTTACTGAAAATTTTAGTATTTGCTTATTATAATGTTCGTTTTTTTCACAGAGGTTTTTATGATCGTAGCATTTAGCTGAGCCGCCCAGCTTCCCTTGGGTGAAGTAATAGAATTGTGGAACTCGACGTCTGCGTAGCCGTCTGCCTACGTAACCTAGTTCGAAGTATCCACGGAAAAAAAACAATACACTGCGTCAGTCCAACGCAAAACCATAAGAAGTCATACACATCTGAAAACTTACTTTAAACATACGTAATCTGCAGCCCTTTACGTATGAATATAAAAAACATAATGGTACAAAAGTTACACATTACGGCTCTCGTTTGGGTTACAATTACTTATATGTAATGTAGTCATATATATTACATATTATTGGTATTACCGGTTTTAAAAACCACTAAAGTCTCTCGTTTGGGAAAGACCTCAATTGAGTACCTACGACGTCCATGTTTCTACCCTGTGTTGATATAAATTTAGTTATTATACTTATACACCAATCTTAACAGACAAGTATTAAAACGGCAAGTATTACTATGTCTCAACGGTAACAATAATAAGTACTTGAATCAAGCAGTTTACAATGTTGAGCGATTAGCGCTGTTATAACTAAAAACAATGGAATAACGAGCCATTACAGTACCGCTATTACTGCAATCAAATAGAATCAATATCGGATTAACAAATTATGTAATATAAATAACAAACAAACCCATACAAAGGTACGAATCAATTAATTGAAGTCTTTCAACGAGCGAGTGAATAAAGGCTCATTCAAGAGTAGAGGAACAATAAAATTCAGTTGCCAGTAGCGACGCGTGGAAATCGCAGAGCTGATATCACCGCCCATAGAAGAGCGTCAACATTTGTACAGGTGCCGTCGAAGATCTGGCTAAGGCCGCAGCTGTTGACATTACCAGCGCCGAGTACAATCGAAGCTAGTACCTACAATAATGTAGCTTTATATCTAAGTTGGGTAATGTTATGTGCTTGGATACCTACCCACAGTTCCAGGGTTTGAAAAAATTTTGCTTAATCGACTCTATATCGGATGAATTTTCTGCTTAGTAATTAAAGGATGTTTCTTTTTATGTACAACATTCGCGTTTTTTCGTTTTTTCTGACCTTAACTACCTACAGTGATAGTCACACCACAAGCTACGGTGAACGAAAACATTGAGAAGAAACCTGCATACGTCTGAGAAGAAATTCAAAAGGCGTATGTATAGTCGTGCTTGAGTAACGGCGATGGACTCGCCATCTGTCACGTTGGCACCTAATATACCTCTGGCGGAAAGTGGGTGTGTGGGTATTACCTATACACCTCTGCCTACCCCTTCGGGGACCCTTGTGGGAAGGCGTGAGGATATATTATTATATATATTATTTAACTCGCCATCTGTCATGTTGGCACCTAAAATGGATCTCTGGCGGAATGTAGGTATGTGGGTACTACCTACACACCTCTGCATACTCCTTCGGGGACCTTTATAAGAGTAATAATAAAGTATTTATAAGAGAGAAGTATCTCAAGTATATAATAGACTATCAACTATAACAAATGGTGATGTTCAACACGATATAGGGTTGTAGTATTAGCATTATAATTACAATCAGCAAATGTGCTCCTTTGCCGAGGGTACATGACTGCGGGATTAGTCATGCTGCGTCATTAGGTACGTACACGAGCGCCGATGTATTGCTGGCGGTGAAAAACAATCAACACGGTATACACGACCTCACGGAATGTCGTGTTGAGGACATGGGCGGTGGTGAAGTTATTCATTTCAGTAATGGAACATCAGAATGATCTACTTCATCATGCTACTTCAAAGTTCCTTTATGAGGCAGGTCCAGGTGTTCGGCTGCAACGCAAAGATTTGCCCGCATATTCGAATCCCAACCCGACTGAAGCAATTACATTTTTTGCGGTAGGTACTATGTTTTGGTGAAGAATATTCCTCAAATAAACTAAATTATTGTAATATTTAACGTAATAACGTACACTGGTAATAAATCTTCACGCCTTCCCACAAGGGCCCCCGTAAGGGTAGGCAGTAGTGTAAGACTCACATATCGCCGGAGATGTATTTAGGTGTCAATGTGACAAGTGGTGAGGCTAACGTCTTAAGCGTACTAAAAGCACAACATTACATATGTCTTCGATTCTTTTTAGGACGTTTACGGATTTTCTCTCGATATTTTCTGTCACCGAAGAACTCTTGCTTTAATTAATTACACAGACTATCGAAGGCATTAAATGACACACAGGTCCAGCCAATAAGCAACTCCATCCAGTTGTTTATCGGGAAAGCTTACTCATCTTGACGTTCAATTCACACCATCATCTTACAAATGTCTGAGGAACTTGTGGTGTCGTTTTTTAAGAGACGGTCCGTGTTTAGAGCGGATGCGGATACAAGGAACTCAATTCTAGATTTAAATTCATATGTAGGTACAATTAAAATTTTAATACTAATAAACATATAAACGTGTCTCATTTTATATTAGCTACTCGTATCTGCCAGTGATAGTGCTGTAGAAATCGGTCAAAACAAAACCCGTGTTGCAAACGTCTATTGCCATACGGCGGCGGTAATCGCTTACCATCAGACGGGCCGCAAGCTTGTGACCACCCCAGTTGAATAAAGAAAATATTTTCTACACCGTATATTTTTCCATAAGCATATAATTAATATAATTCAACATAGTGCTATTTAATTTTATTATAGTATATAACTAACAAACACGCTGTCCCACATTAATAAATATAAGAATATTATGTATTTATTATACCTAAATATGGAAAAAATGTACGAGCACGTACTACTTGTCTGTATAAATCTAAACATCGTCTAACATTTCTATTTACACAGCATCGTAATCATTAACACTTAACTAAGCACTTAAAATCTACCGTCATCTAACCTTCAACAATAATAATACATAATTGATTTATAATACAGATTAATATAAGTTCTGTATCTAGAAACCCAAGAATAACTTCGTTCCTCCTTTCTTTCTTCTTTACGCCTTCAAGTTATGCCGCGTTTCAAGGTGAAGGCAGAAAAAGTATAGCATCAGTTCTATCTAGACTTACAGGTCTCTAGGAGTGGCCTTTCACTTCCGCCACATTGATCAGCCTCTTCAAATTATTGAAATTTAAATTTAAAGTTTTAATTATTATAAGTTTCAAATTATTCCAAGTATAAAATTAATATACTTTGCTCGTCTATACCCGCTCCATCTTCCACCTAGAAGGTTATTGTAGCGTGGTTGTCGTTTTGTCGGCTATCGAGCGATGTCGAACGTCGGCTCATCAAAGCGTCGCTCCAGCGCTGCGCCCGCGCAGTGACTCGACATTTTGCCCTACACCTTCGATCTCGGTATTCACTAAGTTTTCCTTGTACTTGCCTGCATTCTCATTGAACTTTAATTAAATAATCTTTGAGGTTATCCCAATAATATTTTATATCCGAAAGTATGTGAAAATGTTTGCTACCTAAACGGCAGAACGGAATTGGGCAATATTTGGCACAGATAGAGGTAGATTATTAGATATATTAAGAAAAAAATAACTAAAATGAAAGCAATATGTACACGGGTGTATAACTGTAACAGTCATATACACATGTACTTCTATTTTAAGCAGTCTGTGTTAGCGAAGTCTGGTCTAGTGGTTAAAGTTTCTGACTGCGAAACCTGAGGATGCATGTTCGGTTCCCGTTGAGGGCAGATATTTGTGTGATGATCACGAGTATGTACCTTAGTCCTGTATGTCCTATGCATTTATGTATCTATCTAAATATACCGCTGTCTAGTTACTATAATACGAGCTATTTGAGACTATAGTAATTTGTGGACAATACTCTACAAATTACCATAGTCTCAAATAAAATATAATAAAATCTCCCTGTGAAAAAGCATACAAACATTAAGAAGAAATTCAAACTCAACATACTCGTCATGTTGGCACCTTAATATATCTCTGGTGAAAAGAGATAAGAATACCTCTGCCTACCCCTTCAAAAATCTAATAGGAAAGCATGAAGACATTAAAGATATGCATACTATAAAAGGATTGCCTGCCTATTAGTGACAATATTGCTATGACACGATCAATTACTACCACTAACAAATTCTCTTACCTGACCTGAACCGAACTAAAATGACATCCGATCGGATATCCTAACAAAATAATCGGGCATTTCCTACCGTTACCAAAACGTACTACACCATTCAATTTGTAAACGTCGAAAAACCATAACCTCTCATTATTTGTAATCTTCAAAACAATCCGGAGCGGCTTGAGCTTGAGGTCTCGCATCCGTCCTTTTGTGTTGCTATCACATACTGTAGGTATGTATTATAAATATATTTTTATTTCATGTGCGGAGAAGGATATTTCCCTATACTTTTATTATTGTTACTGTTAGGTATCTCTATATAGAGTAACAGGACACCATCTTGATTCCTAATTTGTGGTATTGTTCGCTTAATCTGTATGTTAGCCAATTTTATAATAATGAAAAAAGATTATACGTAATATAGACTTATGTCACTTGCACTTACGTACAGAGGGTTAACACACCAAGGTAAAATATTATTCAAAGAATATAAGTTATAATTTAAAAATATTTGCAGACTCGCCTTCTGTCACGTTCTTAGCGAAAAATAACTCAAAGACAAAGAGAGAATCACACTTATTACTACCCCTTCGGGGTGAATACATAAAAATACATATTAAGTCCATATAATGAATAAACCACGTTCATAAATGTGATTTCTTGTACGTGAATGCTTGGATGGTAATAAGCAAGCATAGCGTTCGGCCTTCAATAAGCGGTTACCGTAGCCTATGAACGCTTGGAGCAACAAGTTTTTTATTAAATTTGCAAAACGTCATCACACTATTCTTGACCCTTTGACAACTAAGAAGGTTGATTTTAAGTTAAACATTCCATTTTCGAAAAGAAAAAAAACAATAATTTTAAGTAACCAAGTACTCCTTACAAACGTATATATAGTTATCGTACCCAAGCAGCTACCTCCCAAAACATAAGTGCGTAGTAACGGTACATATGTAAAGGGGCGCACGTGCAAACGGTGTAATCTTTCAGCAACCAGACCCCGCCTCTCGGTCTCACGGGCCCCGGCAAAAAGTGGTAACTGAACACCCGGTGTGCCTACCTACATATGCTATGTACGTAAGCATCAAGTTGTGTACCTAACAGGTTTATATAGAGCTTGAGTATGGAGCGTTATTTATCTAGATAGAACGATACCAATCCGGATCCTATGCATTTCGCTAATACTTTACGGAAAATGAGTTTATTTATTATTAAATACAGTGCATTAATTAAATAACAAAATTTTGCGTAGGTTTAAATTAATCGTTAAATATACGCTAAGCTTAAAAAGAGACAAAATTTTAATGTGTAAAATTGTCTATAATAGATAAACTCTAAAACTATCCAAACAGTATTTCACCTAAATACCTAAATAAGCGTAACAATTCCGGTGTTAAATTACATTTTCTTAACGAGGGCGTAGCCGAATGGTACATCTAGTTTTCAATAAATGCTTACTCTTGGTAATCAATTATCAGCATACGTGATTATTGTAATCAGTCCACAACAAAAAGTCATCCACAATTGATATTACAACAATATCACGCTTTGGAACCTATCCAAGCTAAGCAGACCTCCCCGACTATCATAAATAGATCGCAGGGGGTTAATTTGTACTGAGCCTCGCGGATCGCTATAAATTGGCTGAATTATAAAGAGCTATCGCGTGAATTGTACACTTGTATAACTCTCATTGTTAAAAGGCGCTGGTTATTGTGTACAGACAATGCACTTGTAAGAAACGTTTTTTAGGAATCGTCCATTCACGAATCAGTTAGATGTTCCGGTTAAAGTAAATAACCGCAAGTGTTATTCCTACTGCATTCCTAAGCTATAATAGTGGATTCCAAATATAAATAATTCATAGATTTTATATTAATCACACGTACAAAAGAATTATCCTCATTTTAAAGACATTTGATGCCAAGACGCTACAGGAAAGATTTAGGTACTGGCTATAGACCTGTGCATTTTCGTGATACGTATTTGGTTGTGTTTGATGGCTGGCACAGACAACTGTTGATTTATAATAGCTTTGTTAAATATAGCCCTTTACATATAATACCTGTCTTTTTATTTTTCATAATAATTCATAACTCGTATTTTTTTCTTGTAAACTAGACTTATTTTTACGCCTCTATTCTCGACCATTGGTTTGTTTAGTGTCCATTAATATTTTATCTTATATTTCCTCAAAATATTAATAGCTAGATATATATCTCCAAAAGCTGTTTCAATTGTTACTTAATTATATTGTATATAAAAATTATAAGTAAATACATACAGCTTGTATTTTATGTACGGTAGATATACCGACTAGTAGAAAAGTAAAATCAAAACAATTACCGCTGATATCTAATGAAACTACGCATGATTCTCGATAGTTTACGTGCGCAAGAGAAGTAGTACCGCGAATGTACAGTACATGAGTGTATATGTGTGTGTGAGGAAGCTGCGCGTGAGATTTGCCCGCGCACGCAGCTGCGGCGGCCAGGTGTGCGCTCCCTTGCCTTGGCAAGCCCCGCGAGCCCCACCCCGCAGTACTAGCGCGTACACAACTACTATTTATATACTTACCTTGTTTTACCAATGAACATAATTCAGCATGTTACATTTGGCACATTGATACTAGTAACTGTCGCGGTTCGATCACCGCCTGGACCAGACAGTGGTATTTTATTATTTTGTATGTTTTAGGTATTTATTTATATAGACTATGTTTAACTGTAGGCGGTATCTATGGGACAAGCAGACTAGTTAAGAGCTAGTTGTCTTTGTGTGAGACATCGTTTACATAATACGTACCTATATACTTAGAATTTGCGAATATAGCTAGCGATATGAAGTGTTCGTTTGTTTGTTTGGCTGAATCCGCTAATCTCAGGAACTACTAAATCGATTCAAAAAAATCTATCTGTATTAGAAAGTCCGTTTATCTAGGCAGGCTATAGACTAAACATCACGCTACAACCAATAGGAACGGTGCATCAATGAAAAATGATGCAAAAACGTAAACGAAACTGAAAAATTACTTTGTATTCCAGAAAAAATATTACACAGGTGAAACCACAGGACCGCCGCTAGTGTTACAATATATCTATACATGCATATGATCTACTTGGAAATGGAAGAGAAACAAGGAGAAAAATCAAAGACTCAGAAATAAATCAAACACTTACATTCTCGACTGTACATGTACTACCCCATCAAAATCTGTGAATGCTTGCACAAACCCGCTTCCATGACATAAATAGTCCATCAAGCATCGCATTTATTCCGGCTGGTATACTTGCAGTGAAACCTGGTGCTTTATGGTGCTAGGCCCTCATGGGGCCGGTTCCCCGGGAGTAATTATCCAACATGTTTTTATATCTGATTTTTAGTGGATTATTATTTACAGACTCGGTCAGAACTTACCGGATAAAGGGGACAGAGTATTTCAGTAAATGGGTAGATATGGAAAATGTTGGTGCTAATCATTTCAATTCATAGGCCTATTCTCAATTGTATACTTATGTCATCAGTACTCTTCATGTAGGTCTCTGTGGGAGGTGTTCAATCAACTAAGGGGAGATCCACAAATTACGTGAGGTGTTTTTTTGAATTTTCTGTCCCTCCCTCCCCCCCTGGTGAGATGTTGTGAGATTTTATTCAACCCCCTCCCCCATCCCCCAATCTCACGTGAGATTTTAGTAGAGTATGCATTATAAAAATCTTGATAACTCATTTTAAATTAGTGAGAGCATATACTACACATAGCAGATACACTGTGTCGCTGCCATTCAGCTCGTACGCTCTCGTTCATCGAGCCGCGCGTTCGGCTGACAGTGGCGTGAAAACAAAGGACGGGCTACACTGTATCGTAAACTCTGATTAAATTGAACTATTTGGTATAAAACAAATATGGTAGTTTGACAGTCAGTAGTAATGTATAACGTCGAAGTATGAATGAAATCATTTTCTTTCGAATGAATTAGTGAATGATCTTAATCGTATTACAGTTATGCTTAAATCTTAAGCATGTAAAGTCGTCCCGGACAGAAAGTCGCCGTCAGGAATCTTCGGGTTCTTCGGAAATCTACAGTTTCTTACGATTCCCGACGGCGACTTTCTGTCCGGGACGACTTTAGAATCTGGATAATGGGTCAAAATAGTATAGTTTTTTTTGTATCAATAAGAAAAAAAATTGCGTGATATTTGCCGAGACCCCCCCTCTCTCCAACGTAAGATTAGATGAGATTTGACTCGACCCCCCCTCCCCCTTAAACACCTCACGTAATTTGTGGATCTCCCCTAACATTCCACATTCAAATACTCGAAAACTTTCTGAAACGCGATCTATCTTATATTTCAAGTTGGATCAAACTGCACATGGTGTGCAAATTTGATTAAGATTGGTTAAGTAGTTTAGGAGTCCATCGCGGACAAACAACGTGACACGTAATTTATATATATACATATAAAGATTTATAAATAGGTATATTTATATCTTCACGCCTTCCTCCAAGGGTCCACGAAGGGATAGGCAGAGGTATGTAGATAGGCACACACCCGCTTTCCGCCGGAAATATATTTTAGGTGCCAACGTGATAGATGGCGAGTCCGTCGATGTTAAATTAACTGAATTATTTATAATTACATAGAAACATGCGCACAAAAATTCACACGAGCTTCATCGCAATGGGATTAATGATTTAGAACAATGCATCGATTACAAACAACTATATATCTATGTATGTCAATATTTTTGTTTTAATGATTATCACAGCAACACATCTAAGTAAAAGGTTCGATAACAATTTTAGAAAAATAGGTTAGTTTCAAGTTTTATATTTGCATAGCTAATTATTTAAGCAACGTTCAGAATTGTAAAAAGTAGGTAGACTAGCTGAAGTAGAACCATTCTTTTTTTGCCACAAAAGAGTGACAACTCAAGTCTAGACTCATTATTTACACTGTGGCCTTAAAATGTTTGAATTCAGTTTTTGGAATGTAGGACTATTTTTGGCCGCAAAAACTAAGCACTTCAAATACACTTTGTCGGATTTTACGACCAATAAAGCTTAATTGAATTCCGTTTTTACATCCGAACATTAAACGATGTGCATACAAATGCTATAAATCAATATTTAACAACTGACTTGCTTTTTGCAGTCTGCAATAATCACAGAATTACTCGGAGTCAGAACAATTTTTACTGTGCTTACGCGAACGCTCAGGGTGTGGAATAGACAGCTCGAAAAGGTTTTCTATAAAGCATGACGGTCACAAAGATGAATTTAGAAAGAGACCCTTGGTGTTGGAATAGTCAATGGGTGGCGAAAACAGCTTTCCATCAGATGGGATCTAGGCAGTGGTATTAACAACCATATAACTATTCCTTATCTGACTATTTTCTTCATCATCTTGTTGTGAAATCTCATAGATGGAATCAGATGGTTCTTTTGATCAGAGTTCCTGAACGCGAAGGTTGAGGTTTGATTCCCGGATACGGACATTTTTATAATAATGTTAATATGGAATAAGACGTGAAGAGTAAAATTTTCACGCATAATTTTAAGCTCTTAGCCAGTCGATAATTATTCTTCTCATTTACATGATAACGAAGATTACGAGTAACAAATTGTACTGGCGGCAAATAAATCTCATTTTGAGACGTCTGCTCATTTGTCTTAAAACGTTACACATCGGGTGTTCAAAAGTCAGAACAGTTTTCCACCGTTTCTTGAAACAATATTTTTGAGTACTGAAAGACCTTAAAAAGAAGGTCTATTGCGCGTTCGTTGATCTTGAAAAGGCCTATGATAGAGTGGTGAGGAATGAATTGTGGTCAGCATTGTCCGTGAACGGTGTGAGCAGCAACCTCGTGCGGGCATTGCAATCTCTGTATAGGGATTCTAGTGCTTGTGTGAGGATAAACGGGGCCTACACTGAATGGTTTAATATCGAAAGAGGTGTTAGACAGGGATGTGTAGCGTCACCGTGGCTGTTTAATCTGTTCATGAACAATTGCTTGACAGATTTAAAAGAGAATGAAAGTGGGTTGAGAATGAATGAGTTACTCGTCAAGTGTTTTATGTATGCTGATGACCAAGTATTACTTGCGTCTACGGCCGAGGAGTTGCAGGAGATGGTAACTGCTATGAGTGGAGCTTTTATTAGAAAGGGAATGAAGATGAATGTAAAAAAAAGACGAAGGTATTGGTGTTTGAAAGAGATGAGGCAGTGTCAGAGTGTAATATCGTGATTGGAGATGAACAAATTGAACAGGTAAATGAGTTTGTGTATCTGGGTTCAAAGTTTACAAGAGATGGAAAGTGTGAGAGTGATATTGAAAGAAGAGTGAATGCAGGAAACATGGTGAATGGGGCTTTGCACTCCTTCATGGGCAGTCGGAATGTGTCTTTTAAGGCTCGTTTGGCTGTGCATGGGGGAGTGTTGGTTCCGACACTCATGTACGGAAGTGAAAGTTGGGTATGGCAGAAAAAGCATGAAAGCCGAATAAATGCAGTTGAGATGAGAGCGTTAAGAAGTATGATAGGAGTTAAGCTGAGTGACAGGATAAGAAATAGTGAGATAAGGAAACGTTGTGGTCTGAAAGAAGATGTAGTGACAAAAATTGAGAAAGGTATGCTGAGATGGTTTGGCCATGTCGAGAGAATGAATGAAGAACGATTGACGAAAAAAGTGTATAAGGCGAGTGTGAATGAAAGTGTTGGAAGGGGTAGACCTAGGCGGACGTTTCTAGACCAAATTAGGGACGTCTTGAAAAAAGGTCAGGTCAAGAGTACCCTAAACCGAAGAGCATGTATGAAGAGAATAATGAAAGTGGACGAAGCGAAAGAAGTATGTAAGGATCGTAGCAAGTGGAAAGAAGTGGTCTCTGCCTACCCCTACGGGAAAGAGGCGTGATTATATGTATGTATGTATGTATGAAAGACCTTAAAATTTGTTGATTAGATTTTTTGCGATTTCGATGGATAATATTATAATAATATAATAAAATAATAATATAATATATAATATATAATATATATAATAAATAAATAAGATATATAATATAATATTATATATCTTTATCTTTATGCCTTCGCCCAAGGTCCCCCGAAGAGGTAGGCAGAGGTTAAAAAAATACCTTTTGTCCAGAGATACATTAAAGTATCAACGAAACAGATGGCGAGCTTATGGCCGTTTTCGAAATATGTCTTTGATTTTCTTAACGACACGATTATTCATACGTCTATAAATATGTATCAAATATTAGAGATTGGCTGATTGGTTTAAGAACCCTGCAACGTAGAGTTGCTGGTTCAAACCACGGCACTTGTACCAAAAAGTATTTCTAAACTTAGGTACACTGATTTAACAAATAACCTTAGGAGTAACTGAATGACGTATGTGATGTGACCAGGAGTCGGTGATAGACCTTGCAAAAGAGGGTTGCTTATTGACCTTTGCGTTCGGAGAACCTTGTGAATGCTTGAACAAATACCTTTCATCGTAATTTGTATGTTATTTAATATACATAAAATGTGTACAATTAAATTTGCACTATTAGTCGTAAAATACTCCACCAATACTCTATTAAAAGATTATATTTCATCATAGAACAGTTTACCAAAACGGTACCATTTGATTTACATTTTGGTTCCGGTTCAAATAGAAAGTTTCGATCATTTTAATTATCACGGTAAGTAGCGGGTTTATGTAAAGCGTTTCACAGGTCACATTATCGGTAATTATTGCAAAAGTGTGGTCCCTAATTCACTGAGCGATTAGGAGCGTGCGAGTCTCGGCGACACCACACGTGGCCGCGGTGGAAATTGGAAGACATTTACATCTGCCGATATCTTAGATGTTTGGACTAGTGTCGTGGCTAATAAAACCTTGTCTAACAATTTTTTTTTCATATTCCCTATTGAGAAAGGCTACTGTAATATCCCTGATGGTAATCCGTTAAGGCCACCGGGGGTTTCACGCTTACATTGCAAATATGCTCAACAGTCACACTCTCGTCATCCAAAACCTGATAGAACTCATACTTCGCACACACGAGGGGACCGAGCCTGTGACCATATTGCACAGGCACTACCATTGTACCATTATTACCTATCGTGTGGTATACCACGGTACTGTACTAGACCTACCCAGTGAGCAGTGAGCGACTCGTCATGATGATATGTACGTATACATGAATTACTGTAGCAAGACCACCACCAGTCACTAGTGACTGTACTAGTCAGCTAACATTTTAGGTTACGTAATCCTAGTAAGATTACTTTAGCTATACTAAATAGCTTTGACTTATTAGTGTTAAGTTAGATTAAATCGCAAAGACTAAATGTACCCAAAATGACCGTAGTGACCGTAAAGCACGGTCGGTCGGCGGCGCGGGCGCACGGCGATTTGTCGGATTTCACGGCGCGCCGACGGGTCATGCCGCGGGGTCACGGCGTAATGTCACGCGCTTTCTGCTCACGGAGCGAAAGCCTCTCTCTTGGCGACACGATCACCGATAAAGCTTTGGGGATGGTATACCTACTTTCTTCTTATTTTCAGGAAAGAAAAAGTAGAAAGTTCTTCGAACTAGATAAATCGATAGTTTAAAATGTTGTGAATAAATGATGATACCAGCACTCCAAGCTGTAAGGTCTACTTGCATAGTTGCATGCTGATTAGGAATCTAAGCAATCGTTATCTTGTGACAACAGCCTGTGACAAAATGGCATATATGTGTGTATATTTATTCCGAGATAAATATGTCGTATAAGGTAGAATTAGAAATTACATATGTCCAGCTGCATATAACTGGACCAGTTTAATTAAGGATGTCGCATAACGAGTGCGACCAACCTAGTAATTCTGGCAGCCGTTGCCACAGAGCGACGCACCCGTGACTTCCGCTTCCGGCGGCGCGCCTGCGCAGCATCCGCATGCGCACTAGACCGAGCCGTGTTCATACTATGTGATATATGTCAAGCTAACATTGTTCAACATAATTAAAAGTGAATTTTTTCATCCTATCCAAATTCGTATTTAAAACGATAACTTCTTAACCCATTTCATTGAATGCATTCTAGGTATCGTTGAATTCCCGCTACTTCAAACGTAGATGCATGACATGAAAACATCGAAAGGAAACGTGAATACGATTGAGAGGAAATTCAAAGACAGGTATTATTGTGCTTGAGAAGGAAAAGTAAACGTACATGTGTGGGTACTAGGTATTTACACACCTCTGCCTTCGGGGACCCATGTGGTAAGGCTTGAAGATAATTTTAAACAATCTGAAAACTATTTCCGATTTTCCTCCCACACTCTGAATGCAAATTTATTAAGAATTATGTCAAAGAGAGTTCTCATGGTCGTTAAAGTAATTTCATTTTGATACGATAAACAACTCCAAAGTACGTCCATATAATTTATGTAAATAGGTAGACAAAAGTGCACTTCTATAAGACAGTTGAAGTATGCGTCAAAGCAGCGAGTGCGTCAGCGGCGACAACGCGACGGACTTGTCACGTGTCGGAACTGCGCTCATTACCCTGTCCTAACCATCGTACATATAAAAATCATATTTTCAACACAAATTTTTCCTTGCTCTTACCTTTAAATTCAAAGTATATATTATGATCGTGTTTGAGGAACGGCATCGGATTTGCCATCAGTCACGTAGGCATCACATAAATTCCGGCTAAAAATGTGTAAAACAATTGTGTATTATTGCAATGATCGAATCTTCAAATTGCATTTTGCAAGAAAAGGCAGAGGAATACCAATACCTAGATCAAATCGATCGGACGCATAAGGACGGGAACGTCATGAGTACTCGAAAGACAAGCATGTATGAAGAGACTGATGAATGTGGACGAAGCGAAAGAGGTATGTAAGTCTAGAGAGAACTGGCGCCCTATACTCTCTGCCTACGCCGTTAGGGCCTCGGCGTGATGATATGTATATATGTAAATTGCACCTTAGAGATAACCTCTTCGCTGTAATTTTTTGTTCGTACATACGTTAATATACTTACATACTCACTTCTCATAATCCAAGTTATCGAATCCTCTCTAAATTTATAGATCATATCGCCTATAATTATACATCGAGATTGAACATAAAGTAAACAAAACCACATCCTGGCGAAATGTTATTTGCGGTAACAAAATATGTTAGTTCCAGATTTGTTGTGAATAGGTTCCAATTAATTGATGTTAACGGTTGTTTACATTTGTTAGTAACGACTCATATTACTTGTTATTGAAAATATGTTTACCACCGAGAAGGCTTGAGACTTGTTTACAAAAGTAAATATTATAACTGCCTTAATTGCCTACACTGTGGCATCGGACCTGGTATAAGCGTGAGAGCGTTATTTGGTATCTTACGGGAACGACGCAGAACATTGTTTAATAAAAATGGGCAATAAATACTGAGGGATACGCAATACATAGGATAAGCATACATACATACACGTCATCACTGAGTCCATCACGGAGTAGGCAGAAGGAGTAGACCATTTATCTTACATACACACTCTTTCGCTTTATCCACATCCATATGTCTCTCCCTACATGCGCAGTGATATAGGGATAAGCAACGTGTATAAATACATATTAAGACTGTCTCATAACGGCTCTAATGGCGGAATGATCGATCGACTATCTATTATCTGACGAATTACTATAACCTATAACGTTATAAAATAAACTATAACGAATATAAGTATAACAGATAAAAGAGATGATATATTTAAAGTATCAGCCATGGAATTTGAGTAGAGCAGATGATAGATGAGTCCTCATGAATGTAGATCAGCTGATCCTTAAAGGTCAGTACACCAGCAAGGGATCTATGTGACCGCTGGCTTGCTCGAGTCGTGCCGCATCCTGCGAGATGAGATGCGGCTTCCTGCGCGCGCGCGGTTGCACGCGCTGTTGAGCGCAACGGGGATGTTGGGCAAACTGGATCATACTGTAAAAAATATTTTTTGTGTATTTTTTTTTCATCTCAATTTAGTTAATACAAACATTTGAAGATATATTGTTAGCCAGCAGTGCCCCGCGGTTGCACCCAAGTAAAATATGATCTTATCGTAATATTTTCACTAATTAACATAATATATTTAAAAAATATAGCACATGGATTATGCATTGTTTGTGCTTTTGCGAGAAAAAGTTACAAATATCCTCACAAACTTTTTTATTCATTATACGACCAGTTTTTAGACGATTTTTTTTAAATAGTGGTTTTTACACCTAACTTTTCACAAACTCTTCTTGTTAAGCATAAAAATATGCAATCAAAATGGTGTATTGCTGACTTAGAGTCTAAATATTGTAATCTATAAAAAATATATAATTAATCTAGATTTACATTTGATACTCTCTGAGCCATCCCGTGAGAGACTTGGTGTGATTATATATAAATGTATGTAAAATTTAAAATATATTACATTCCAATCAAACAAAAATTTCCGATCTCCCCGGCGTGCCTCCACATGCGCATCGGTATAACATTACCACCTGTGGCCGGACATCGCGCACACGCCACAATCTCACTATCATCTAGTAATTACATTTAGAGCGTTAATTATTCATGTTACATGATCTACTACACCAAAAAATCTGTTAGTACTGGTATAAATCTTCCATCTTATTTTCCATCAAACGTCCCAAAAAGGGTGAGTAATAATAGCCACTTTAGGTTTAGGTTCAAAGAATTTATTTCTCATAAGAACAATTAGTTCACTTAAAATGAGATACAGAGTTTGATAGTAATGTGTGCGTTAACCTCTAGCGAGTTTGGAGAGACTTGTTACAATAGTGTTGATACATATTTCTTGAGTTTTTTTTTATACAGATTGAAGCTGGCACACTGCTTTATTTCTCACGACTTCCCACAAGGGTTCCCGAAGGGGTAGGCAGAGGTGTATAGGTAATACTCACACACCCACTTTCCGCCAGAGGTATATTAGGTGCCAACGTGACAGATGGCGAGTCCATCGTCGTTACTCAAGCACGATTATACATACGCCTTTGAATTTCTTCTCAGACGTATGCAGGTTTCCTCTCGATGTTTTCCGTCACCGTAAAGCTCGTGGTGTGACACCACGAGCTCAGGTGTTCAGAAAAACTCATTGGTTTATTTCGTTTGGCATTTTATTGTAAAGTTGTGCTCCTTCAAACAATATTGTCTTTTTTCCGTAATTTGTGCGTGCGCTAAGTACCTGAAGCTTATGCTTATTTCTTAAATTATGTGTGCAAATCTTTTCTGACAACTGTAGACTGGATTGGATGGAATTAGTTGTAATTTTAACTAGAATACATTAACTTTTCTTCAGGCAATCAAATCAAACATACTTTTTGAATCTGTATATACTTTTTATTTAGTTGAGTAAATCATATACAAAGTTTGCATGCTTTTGTTTCACAAAATCTATAAAATACGAAAACTTCATAGTGATTCCTAGTCGTGAAAAATAATGGCGTAATTCCGAAACTGACAGTTAAAACAAAACTTTAAAACGTTTACTTTAAATAAAACAAGTCTAAAATATTTTTGTCCAGCACTCTACTGAACTAGTCGTACGAATCGATCGAGGAACTATTGAAAGTAGCCAGGTAAATAAATATTTAAAGTCTATCAACATACAATTACGTCTCATACACACGCACGCACACACATATATTAAAATACTTACTCACACACGTAGACATACAATCAAATTTATTTAATATTTCAAATTTGTATCCTATTTATGTCTAGAAAATACGAAATAATTTAACTAACATAATTTACCCAAAACTATGCTGTTAATTAGCATCTTATACTGTACAATCGTATAATCGTGGGGGAGCCCACGGGAAAGGCACGGCCTAGTGTGGGGGCTAGATATTAATTTGTTTTTTTTGTGAAATAAATTTTTATTATTATTATTTATTATTACATACATATACATATCATCACGCCAAGTCCCTAACAGGGTAGGCAGAGAGTATAGAGCGCTAGTTCTCTCTAGACTTACATACCTCTTTCACTTCGTTCACATTCATCAGCCTCTTATTTATTATTATATCCTTTATATCTAGTTTTTGTGTGGGTATGTGGGTATTACCTATACACCTCTGCCTACCCCTTCGGGGACCCTTGTGGGAAGGCGTGAGGATGTAATCTAGTTTTTTATAAATCATCACTACTATGATATGATTTTAATAGAAATACCTTACTAAATTACTATTTCATTACCATAAGATAAAATACACTCATTATTTATGTCCCTAAGATGACATACATGCCACGAAGTATTCAAAGAAAGCTCGTTGATGTCTTTTACGAGTACAGCAGAGTAAAGATTGTTTAAAAGAGCTTTAAGTCCAAAGAGTACACATACGTATTTGTTCTTAGATCAAACTGAAATAACCTCTATATTGTGTCTCAGTAAACCTGCAAATATTTTTATTTACTTGCTTCACTCTTCCACGCGTTGTCTCAAAGATATTTCTGAATGTGTTCAGCAAACTACACCCATATTTCTCCAGAGATAAAATAGATGCAAACGACAGATGACATGTTTGCACCTCTGCGTACGACTTTACATACGTCTTTAAACTTCTCCATAAGTGAATAAACATTGTCACAAAGCTCGCTTAGATTAAAATAGACAAGGGATCTAACCTACAATCTTGTCATCGTAGCTCACCACTTTGACATCTACGCCGCTATTACAGCTGCGAATCCAAGAGATAAACTACATAATATATGCTTGGTGTTACATAAAGAAAACGTTATTTAATTCCTGTGTTGATATCTACAAAAGGGGGTCCATTTACACTCAGTAATGATGATAATAGGATGATACAATCCAAATAAGTACCTGCGACATATTGAACAAACACTTTACAATATACCCAACCATTTCTAATGTAAATTTGCCGTGAATAACACGATCTCAAGGTGACATAATTATATGCAATATCAATAAAAGCCGATCAATACATAGACTCGTGCCGATTGTGCGATCGTTTGTCATCGCATCTTAATGTTATGTTAATTTTAAGGAATCGAGTCTCTGTCAACGCACCTTGTACGCGGTAGCGGCACGCGGTTGAAGCAATATCACAACATTTACACATTAATATAACAAATTCAATAGATATGCAAATTTTTTTTACACCTGACGATATACAATTGTATCATGGTTTTATACAGGCGGTCGATGAACTCAACACTATAGTATCGTCGCACACAGCTGTTATGAATTAATTTTATCGCCTTTTTGTGCTGGTGGCAAAAGTTCTGAGATTTGTTAGATTGTATGAGATGAGTTAAAAACAAATGAATTTCAGCAGTTTCGTGTGGCACTTGTTTCGTGGCACTTGGAAGTTTGATTATTACCCCTAACTTATAGTTCAGTGCAGAAAACTCAGTACTTTATGTTATTGGTCTGTTGGTAAAATAAATATAATATTTGAAAATAGGTAGTACCCACACACCCACTTTCTGCCAGAGATATATTTTATGTGCTAACATGACAAATGGCGAGTCCATCGACATTACTCAAGCACGACTATACATAGGTACGCCGTTGAATTTTCTTCTCAAGCGTATGCAGGTTTCCTCTCGATGTTTTCTTTCATCGTAAAGCTCGTGGTTGAGTAGTTAAAAACTTCTTATTCAAAATAAATAAAATAGTTTTATTTTTAATTAGAACCCAAGCGACAACTATGCACTGATGTCAAAGACCACATTATCGGAAGGGGTCAAAGAACTTGTAGCGAAAACTTTACGTGCACGATTGTACAAAACAGAGTTCTTTTCAAATACGGCATTGTAAAAAGCCATAGTATTGTATTGTACTTGTATTGTATTATATTTGTTGCTTTAAACTGATGAATATACACACAAATATGGTGTATTATGTGCCCCATTATGATTGCTCTGTGATTATCACAAGACGGTGATACTGAAAGGTTTTTATTAAGTCATTGTTGGTTAATTAAGACGTCGCTTGGTGTATTTTATTGGTCTGTAGGTCACCGGGCTAGTGGGTGTGTCTGTTTTGGTTCCCATATTGTTGTTGAACAATTGATTCTTTTGTTATACAACGTGTCGATCATTCCTTGTAATTACTTCTAGCGTTTATGTAATATATTTGCGATGTGCGATTTAAACGGTAACGTTTTTTGTCTGTGCCCCGATACGAATACGT
>JACCPG010009327.1:0-14275 GCA_016069955.1 Drepana arcuata | reverse complement strand
TTTTAATTTATTTTTGACGAATCCCCCATGAATATTCGAGACAATTTCTGTCGACATCTTAACACTTTATAAAGAGATTATTTTATTTCTTTTTTACCAAACCTTTTGCCCTACCTTGCAAGGCAGCGAGGAGGAAAGAATTTATACTTTCAATTATTTCAAATGACACGGAAGTTTCAACACCAACCAATTTGTCCTTGTCTTGTTTAGACGTCTGATAAGCACGCCGTTTGAAATTGTACTTCCAGTAGTATTGTTGTTTTAAAAGTGAACAAATTAAACGGTTTTAAAATTTTGATATTACTTCTCAACTTCTCTACAACAACAACAAATTTCAATATTTATATAACTTACTACCAATAATTGTGAGAGTTTGTGAGGATGTTTGTTAATTAATCATGCCAGAAAGGCTTTTTAGAATTAGAAACGATGCTCAGAACAGAATAAGATGGAATTTAGCACAAAGATAGACTATATTATACTATGTAGCTCATAGACAAATTGTGTATACATGATTTCTTTTTTTGATCTCCAAAATATATTATAATTATTATATATTTATTAATAAATTCACAATGTTTTTAATATTCTAGAATAAAATAAATTTTATTCCAGAAAAAATATGACAGAAGCAATGAAATACAAATTTTAAACGAGTGAAATCGTAGGACTCGGCTGGTAGTCTCATATCTCTGCACTGACAAAAACAAAACATCGCGGTGCGCAAATGAGCGAATAAAAGTGGAACAGGAAATTGATAGGTCTTTTTGGTTTCCAATAACGTGTCGGTGATAAGGGCTCAGGATATAGAGGCCGCATGGATGTAAGCGGAACTGTCGCTTGGGAATCGCCGCATTTCTTTATGTCCGATAATGCACAGACGAATTCCCTATAATATTACACTACTAAATCGCCCTCAAACATGGCAGTATGCGGCAAAAAAAGCCTACAAACCAGTTTTCGAAATAGGAAATCGTGTTCAGATATTGTTTTAATTATTTTTATTTGGCATTCAATAAAAACTTATCGCAGGAAATAGGACCTGAGGCGTTTGAATACATTTATAATAATATATCCTCACGCCTTCCCACATGGGTCCCCGAAGGGGTAGGCAGAGGTGTATAGGTAATACCCACACACCCACTTTCCGCCAGAGGTATATTAGGTGCCAACGTGACAGATGGCGAGTCCATCGCCGTTACTCAAGACGACTATACATATGCCTTTGAATTTCTTCTCAGACGCATGGTTTCCTTCACGATGTTTTCTCTTCACCGTAAAGCTCGTGGTGTGACTAATCACTGTACTTAAGTTCAGAAAAACTCATTGGTACAGTCGGGATTCGAACTTGGGACCTTTGCGTCGCAGACAACTGCTCGAACCACTCGGCCACCACGGCTTCATTTTCAATACATTTACATCTACTGTATCTTTTTCCTTCTTTTGAATGATCGAACAAGCCTCCTGACTGTAAGCAGTTATCACGTATGGTCGCTTGTAATACTCAAAACACGTGTAGTTGCATAATTATTTTTACCACAAATACACCTGTCAAACTTCTATTTAAAAAGAACTTACCCGTCAATATTGTGAGATGAACGACTCAAATAGTACATGCCACTAGCGCTCAGGTAACAACAGGAAATGAGGCAACAATATGTATGAGAAAACAGGCTGTAACGCAGTTTGTGAACGATGTCGTTTATGACTTCTTTATTTACACCAAAGTAGATAGCTAGATAATAAAAGTATACGTTGATGGTACACACTCCTTGATTATCTTTTTTCACAGGGTAACCTTTTTACAACTTATTCTTCCCTGGTACATCGCAGCTACGTATGTAGGGACGTGTACACTTTTGTATCTCGATCCCGTAGCGGCCAAAAAATAACCAGCTTATTTCCCAAAGTCCAGTCTTTTGCTTTTATGGACCATGTTAAGAGAATTTATCGTCATAATTTTTCCACATTTCTATACCTATTGTTTGAGTTGTGTTTGAGAATACTTTTATGAACATTGTTATGCTGGTGCTTTGGGAACACATGTTTGAAATAATTTCCTTTTATGAATTCACTGCATATTTATGGGATCATTATACCCCTGCGTATACCTTTGAATACTTACCTCGTCCAATTTCAGGCGCATTTTGGCCGATTCGACTTTGACCGCGTTAAGAGTTAAAATTGTTATGGTATAAGTTATACCATATTCAAGAGCAATAAATACCCCTGGTGTTGCTAGCGTCCATAGGTGGATCGCATGCTTGTTTGCCACCTTCAAAGCATAATAAAAACAATGGAACCGGTTTTGCGATTCACTAAAATAACGACTCTAATATGTGAGCTTTGGTTGTGAGTAAATATATTCCTATACCTTTCTGATCAGAGGTATGTTCATACATATGTATGCATGTGTGCATGCGTGCAAGCATGCGTGGCACACCTCTGGAAAATCTGAATAAAAATCGTAGTGTCATATATCTTGGAAACGGTGGTAACTGTAGTTTTATATATTAACTATAAGATAACTGCTGTGTCCGCGACTTTACCCGAGTAGAATTTAACAAAAAAGTTATTGTTCAGTTAGCAGAGTTTACGATAACTTATTAGTTCTGTATTTCGCGTATTTGGTATTTCAACATTCGCGATTATTATGCTAATTGTTCAAAAAACCTTCTAGAATTCTTTCAATTTATATATACATCCTCACGCCTTTCCACAAGGGTCCCTGAAGGGGTAAGCAGTGGTGTACGTTCACGTTAAAGCTCGTTGTGTTGTTATCACTGCACTAAAGTTGACATAAACTCACTGATATAGACCAACAATTTTGATCATTTATTAATTTATTTATCTAATTAGCCCAACAACTTGGAAGTTAACACTATGAAGTCGATAATTAAAAAGTGCATTTAATTTTGGATGTTGGAAGGAGTAGACCTAGGCGGACGTTTCAAATAAAAAAAAAAAGATCAAATCAGGGACGTCTTGAAAAAAGGCCAGGTCAAGAGTACCCTAAACCGAAGAGCATGTATGAAGGGGATAATGAAAGAGGACGAAGCGAAACAAGTATGTAAGTGGAAAAAGTGGTCTCTGCCTACCCCTACGGGAAAGAGGTATGGTGTATGTATGTTTCAATAACTTTATTTTTATTTTACTTTCTGTTTCTACGTTAACTTATTCAAAGTTTGTCAAAAGAAGCTCAGTAAAATAAGAGCAATAAGAAAACATTTGGAATTTCATATAAACTTAATTAAATTCCATTCATTTGGTCATAATTGCTACTTTAAAATTATGCCTTAATCCCTACCCTTAATGGGCTCAATGCAGCCAATCCGCTTATGAAATGGATTGGTTTTACGTTTTAATTCAAATTAAAAGCTCAGCGTGTCGAGGGCTTACGTCAGCGCCGGCATTTCAGCATAGCAACTTCGAAATGAAGAGCTCAATGAAAATGCAAAGTGAATGTAGTTGAAACATTTACCCATATTTACATATTCAACGGTCGTCTCTCGAGAATAATTTATTGCCAGTTTCGCGAAACGTAAAAATCTTTAATCTTGTGTCCCCCGTCATGGACCATTTCACTGTTAGAATTTTGAGGAGTGGAGTTACGGATTTGCTGAACGCGTATGGAACAAAGAGGTTCATTATTTTCATTCCTGATTTCATTCATGAATTCCATTGTGAACAGTCCCTTTACTTCTTCTTATCCCGTGAGAGACTCGGCTCAAAGACAACAAATATGATTGATTTCACTTTCCTCAGACCCAAGTTAATGCCAATCACTATCATACTTGCGTATTGCTTTGGTTGCGCACTTACTTATAAAAGATAGATATTTACTTTATTGGCGATTTGGTCGTCCTTATTTATTTATTTATTTCAGATATTAAAATCTTTGTCCTTACCTTTTATTAATTTTTTCACAAGTATATGAGATGCAATACCATATTTCTAATTGAATTTAAATATTCCTGTATTTCCCATATGTAATTGTCCTATAATTAAAAAAAATAGATTATAACTAAAAATAATAAATGTATTATTGTTGTAATAAAAATGTTATTAAAATAATATGAATTTCCTTCAAAGTAATACCAATTAGGGTTAAATATTGATCAGTGATTCAACTGAACACTAAAATTGAGGACGTAACTCCGCCCCTGTATAGCCTTTCAGCGTAGATAAATACTGTACTTGTAGCAATTATTGCAGGAACTCGGCCAAACGAACGGTTAGCAACCAATTCATAATATATTCACAGCATCGTTAGGCCACAACCTTAGGAAACATTCAGGGACACTTGAAACTTCATCAGATATTCCAGAACTAAACCGTAGAGATAAACGTACCCAGTGCTACTTGGAGCGTTAACTGTTGAGAACTTCGCAAATTAAAATGCTTGTGTAGTGAACTGAAACAATGACAACTTAAAGGCCCCGACCCTTTATTTAGAACACTGGACATTATGAGACACTATAATTTTAACACACTGGTCGTAGAGGCACTACATATTTAGGGACAAGACTTTAGGAGTCTAAACAGTTTAGCTATAGATAGGAGTTAAGCTGACATATTAAGAAATAGTGAGAAAAGGAAACGTTGTGGTCTGAAAGAAGATGTAGTGACAAAAATTGAGAAAGGTACGTTGAGATGGTTTGGCCATGTCGAGAGAATGAATGAAGAATGATTGACGAAAAAATGTATAAGGCGAGTGTGAATGAAAGTGTTGGAAGGGGAAGACTTAGGCGGTCGTTTCGAGACCAAATCACCTGGACCTGGCCGTTTTTCAAGACGTCCCTAAACCGAAGAGCATGTATGAAGATAATAATGAAAGTGGACGAAGCGAAAGAAGTATGTAAGGATCGTAGCAAGTGGAAAGAAGTGGTCCCTGCCCACCACTAAATTTTACAAATTAAAATCCTGACTGTACCAATTAGTATATTTGTAACGTACGTGATCACACCACGACCATCACGGTGAAAGAAGCGTCGAGAAGAAAACTTCATACATTTTAGAAGAGATTAGGTCAGTAAACGCAGTGTATGAATCGTGCAATCAATTCGACAATATGGCGTGTATTCTAGCTGCAACTGGTATTGCAAACATCCACGCTTATCATCGTAGAGGCCGCATGCTTGTTGCCCACAGTCCTATTAATATTATTCTATAAATACTTTGTGAGGATGTTCAGAATAGCTGAACGGAAATTAATGGATTTCGCACAGAGACTGATTATAAGCTCGATATACACATGGAATATGTTTTATACCAGAAAGGCCTACCTACCTAGATCTAATCTAGTAATAAAAGTTTACGTGTGTACCAATGCGTAGGGTGCAGTGTTAACTCTCATAGATACAAGAATACTAATTATAACTAAGATAAGAGCCATGGTGGCCGAGTGGTACGAGTAGTTGCCACACAAAGGTCGCAAGTCAAATCCCAACTGTGACAAATGAGTTTTTCTGAACTTAAGTGCAATGATTAGTTACACCACGAGCTTTACGGTGAAGAAAAACATCGCGAGGAAACCTGCATACGTTTTAGAAGAAATCCAAATCGCCATCTGCCACGTTAGCACCTAAAATATATCTCTGGCGGAAAGTGGATGTATTGGTACTTACTATATACACCTCTGCCTATGTTTTGTGGGAAGGCGTGAGGAAATGTTATATACTATTATAAACTATAACTACCGCAAAATATTGCTCAGTTCACTCAGTTATATAATAAACCCGGACAAGTGCGAGTCGGGCGCTGAGCTCGTCCATTTATTCAGCCTGCTGAATGGTTTAAAGGGTCTTTACGCATGACAGATTTTTCGCTTGTTCGCATCCCTGCGTTGTCTCGCATAGTCGTAGATTTTAGTTCCAGAAAATATGCTTGTAAGCGATTTCTTTTTGTTTATGTCTTACATACTCTCTCTGCCTACCCTGTGAGTGTCTCAATCTGTTGATATTAACTGATGCATTTTTTACACAAAAACCTTCCTCTTTACTGGCGTCATCAATTTAATCCAACTGATTCATAAGGATATTGTTACGACTGAACTATTCCTACATTCGATGGTATAATGTTTAATAAACATAGTCTCATAAATATTGCCGTAGTAGCTGGAGGTAATACTTTGCCAAGTTGTTCCCAATATTTCCAGACACAATGCTTTATTAAGGGCCGAAGTCGACCTCGGCTTATATATTCATAATGATTATACATATATGTATACTTTTATTAATGCTCAATAAACATTATTTAGGAATTGCGTTAAATCTCCGTGTGTATGTTTATGTCTGCCAACAAGAACACTTATTGTCAGAGGAGCCTGGACAGAGCTCATCACTCCAGGAGGCTGGAGGACCAGTAACATCGAATACCTCAAAACGTGTCGACCCTAATGACTAGGAAATGATAATAATTTGATAGTTGTATGCTGCAATCATAACTAGATTTAACCAGCTTCAAGGCCGTTGACGTTTGAAAGAATTATCCCTAAAAATCTGCATAAATTACCTAAAAATGGCGTAGATACCTCTTTCTGTGTGAAATTAAAAAACAATTACCTGTAAGTCTTTGTACAAACTAAAAAGTATCGTATGGCAATAACATAATTATGTTCTTAATTAATACCTTAAATAAGTTGATAAAATGCATGTCATAAAATCCTGAAACATTTCCATTCTCAACGCAGTAAAACAGACTCACCGTGTACCCTCGCCGCAATATCTTTCGAATGTTTCAAGCCAATATCCTGGCGATATCTTTTACTTAATAGCCGAGAAGCGAAGTGCTGGCTTACACTAACTCCTAATTTAAGAAATTGTCACTTGCATTTGCGGAGAAACAGTGTATTTATGGCTTACTGTAAACGGCATAAATAAAGGCATTACCCATTTACTATCTTTCTTCCAAAACCATTTACACTTATTTACCAAAGGGCTCCTTAGAGAAGGCCCCTCCATTAATGTAAGTAGGTACTGCTAGATTAGTGACTACAAAGTTTCGTATTCTGACGTCTTCTGCTGGAGCGGGGCCAGAAGTCGTAAAAACACTTAATGACATGTATGCGAGCCGCAATAAACACAATTTAGTGCAGAGCGCGTAAACGTAGAAAGTTTGCCGTCTTCCAAATTAAAACTAATTATGGAAACAATTTAATAAAGGTCTCTTCAAACTTCCTCCAGTAGACTAATTATTTTTATTGAATTTCTGTAATATAAAAAAAGAATCATCAAAAACGGATCACCCAGTCAAAAGTTCGCAAACATAAAGAAAAATACAGTCGAATTGAAAACCTCCTCCTTTTTTTGAAGTCGGTTAAAATAAGTTTGCTACATGGTTTCGAGAGTAAGCAAATAAGCAGATCTCAAATCAAATCAAATCAAATATATTTATTGCATGTAAAAATAACCTAAAACACAGACATCACGAATGGGTTTACCATAATGTAGATATATCAAGTGGTCTGCTTAAGTATACACATACATACCTAACCTATTTAGGTATGTATTTGCTCAAGCATTAAAGAAGCAGGGATGGGTCTAGGCTAGGATCTTTGCCTGAAGTAAAGAACTATTATTATCATTATTATAATTATATCATTATTATATTATAAAATAAAACACTTTCCAACAACTTTTGAAGTCAAATTTAAAAAATGTTCTCAAATGACTGACATATTCGAGACAAAATTATTATAAGTCCATTCCACCATAACATCTTCATGAGAACGACGACGTCTAAGCACAAGAATTGTACATTATTTTCTAAATGGGTACTTCAGGTTTATATACGATTAGGTATTTTGTAAGTTTATTTACAATAGATAGACTCAGGAACAACGAAACTGATTTAAAAAATTCTTTCACCTATGGAAGTTTGTATTATTCCGGAGTAATGTAATTTATGATTTATTTATGTTAATGTTAGATTTACATCGTTATTTAAATTTAGCGCGAGTGTTACCTCGGGGCAGATCCAATGTGTGGGATAACTCGAGTAGCAGGCCGCCAGACTGAAGGGTTACGGAGATACGATCTCGCAATCTTCCGCATCACTGGCTTTATCAGCACCTATCTATTACTAACAGACATTAATAAAACTAATATTTGTTTTTAGATCACACTCGAACATCTTGAAGGGCGACTGTTAGTTACTTCGATAGTGGACTACAACAGTTACATTAAATAACTTCGCCTTCCCACAAGCGTTCACGAATGGGTAGGCAGAGGTGTATAAGTAGTACCCACACACTCACTTTCCGCCAGAGATATATTTTAGGTGCCAACGTGACAGGTTGCTAGTCCATAGCCGTTACGCCGCTGAATCGGGAGTCGGGATTCGAACTTGCGATCTTTGTGTCGCAGGCAACTACTCAAACCACTTGGCCACCACGGCTACGAGGGAAATTAATATAGAGTGCCTTTGACAGTGGAGAGTTTATCAAATATATGATGTGATACAACTAAATATAAGTGATAAAGAAGAAAAAAGTAATTTATAAAAGAATACTGAACGTCAAACTTATTTTCGTATAAAAATCTGCACTAACGTCAAGCTATACTAACATGTGTGAAGAATCTAACTACGATTTATTTAATTAATAGTTTCTGAAATAACAACCAAAATATCTATTTTTTAATTCAGTAGATAGTCCCTTTAATAATGTTCTGGTATCTTTTGAGCTATTTATTTTGTTGCGTCGTGATAAGGAAATAAATATACACAATAGAATTCGAATATTCCATTTTCAAACATTATAATATATATGTGTACACAACTTTTATACCCAGTCATGTATTGATCTTCCTAGCTAGAGATATACACAAAGACGATACGATGTAGCCTCATCGTGGACGGCGGGAGAAGTTTTGTTCGCGAGTAGTTTTCCTATTGCTCTCGTGCGTACCACTCAAAGTTCAAGGTACGTCGGTAAAGGTCAACTGTATTAATGCGAAATCTTTTCATTGCACCAACTAAATGAATTCATTAAATAGGTCGCCCGCAAGGGAATATGAGAACGTGACGTTGGCGTCACGTAATCGTGACGCAAATGCGGCGCAGGCGTGTTGACTGTTTGACGTAGGCATGACACTATCGTTGTATTATACACGTAGACAGTGTACACTTCTACTCGGTCATACAATCCCATCAATAACGCGTACATCTATAATGATTATAAGCTTATAAAGCCAGTGACCTGTGAAATGCAAGCAATATGACAAACGTGCGACAAGCACGGGCAACATTTAAAGAGGTGTTTGTAAAGCACATTAGGATGTGTTTTGCAAAATTAGCAATATTGTTATAGGATTGTTATAGGATGTATTTCGATGAGTATGATTTCAAGACTTGTTTTTATACTTTGTTTTCGCAAATCTTTCTTCATTTTAAACTAGTAATATTCCGAACAGAGACTAGTTTTTATATAACAAAAAACGCAAATAAGTATATAGCCCACTTTAGAGCAAACAATGTCTTTAGCGTATAGGCGCCTTATACTTGGAATATCCCAAGCATATCCCAATGTCCCAAGCAACCGACATATATAAGGAAGAAAGCTGTGCCGTCCGTTTAAGAGACGTTCATTGGAATAAAACTACATACATCATTATTTATACATATTTATTCATTATTTTTTAATATCCCTAAGCTAATCCTTCTGTGCACACCCGCTTCAATGTTTCTCCTGTCAACGGTGGTTGACTGGTAGAAAATGCTTTAGCATTAAGTCCACCATTGTACTTTAATTGTACCTAAATATTAAATAAATACATGATCATCACGCTGAACCCCTCACGGGGTAGGCAAATTGTAGAGCGCCAGCTCGCTCCAGACATACATACTTATTTTGTTTCATCATGATCCTCTGCGTACTTGTGCAACGGAGATGGACTCGCCATCTGTCACGTTGGCATCTAATATTCTCTCTCTCTGACGGAAAGTGGGTATGTGGGTACTACTTGTACATCTCTGCCTACCCCATCGGGACCCTTGTGGGAAGGCGTGACGATATATGATTAACTCTGCAACTACTGCCAAAATTACTAGTAGGTATATATATTCTTTGACTTTTCTTCATCTTTCTTTCCTCAAAGTTAAATTTGGTATCCTTTATATGTATCCACTAGTTACACTGCGCAGTGTTACCTTTTTTGATTTCCATAAATATATTCTGTTTTATTCTTAATGTTATAAATGTGTGTTCTAAAATGTTCATGCACGCAATAGGAATTCGTAATGAACATGAACAAGGCTTCGAATTTTCAAATTTAGTGTATGGACAGTGTAAAAAAAGAAATTCTGTAGGTTACAAGCATAATCCAGGCCGGTCTATTTCCATTTTACGAGTGGGAATGTACGTATTGCGGCAGGGGTCGTAAACATGTGTGGTTTACGACGAGTGGTCGATAGCGTCGTGACACGTATCTCCGCCTTAGGGCATCATCAAGCCAACCTAATGTTTGAATAATGATTTGATTTACATGCTTTAAGGATAGAGTTGCATAGCACAACTTCATAATAGCAATAACGATATACACTGCAATCCAATGAAAGCCGTGGTTTGAGCAGTCGCCGGTAAAGCAAATGTTGCTATTTCATGTCCCGACTGTACCAATGAGTGTTTCTAAACTGAATTACAGTGATTAATCACACTGGTTTTACTGTAAAGTAAAACATTGAGAAGAAAACTGCATACCTTTGAGAAGAAATTCAAAGGCGTATAGTCGTGCTTGAGTAACGGCGACACACTCACCATCTGTCACATTGGCTCCTACATATATACCCAGCATATGCAGCAGCAAAAAGGGCGTTGGAGACCTCTGCCTAGGCCACTTATCACCGGAGACATATTAAAGTGGCAACAAACAAATTGTCAAACAACATTACAATGTAAACAATGCGAATGCGAATGTTCTTGAGGATTTTCTCAACGGTTTTAGCTGGATATATAAAGCGTATTATAGTTGCATGGTTGTATGTTGTTATGTATTGTCAACTAACTGTGCTCCGCTTTCACCCGCGTATAAATGTTATTCATACATATCATCACGCCAATTCCCTAACGGGGTAGGCAAAGAGTATAGTGTGCCAGTTCTCTCTAGACTTACAGACCTCTTTCGCTTCGTCCACATGCATCAGTCTCTTCATACATGCTCGTCGGGTTCAAGTACTCTTAACGTTCCCGTCCTTGAGTCCGATCTATTTGATCCAGGTAGTTGGGACGTGGCCTTCCTCTGCCTCTTAAATCGTATTCATTAATATATATATATATATATCCTCACGCCTTCCCACAAGAGTCCTCAAAGGGATAGGCAGAGGTGTATAAGTAATACCCACACACCCACTTTCCGCCAGAGGTGCCAACGTGACAGATGGCGAGTCCATCGCCGTTACTCCAGCACGACTTTACAACTATACACACGCCTTTGAATTTCTTCTCAGACGTATGCAGGTTATGCGTGCACTTAAGTTCAGAAAACTCATTGGTACAGTCGGGATTCGAACTTGCGACCTTTGCGTCGCAGGCTCGCTCGAACCACTCGGCCACCACGGCCCAATAATTATATAATATAATTTTATCTTAATTTATTTTGGGAACATATCCTATGTGTTAGTGCAGCTAATAATCTATCTCAGTGCTAACCTCCGTTCAGCCATACTGGCGAGATTTATGATGGATGTATTGTTGTATAGCTTACGAAATTCAATTTTATGTGCGTGAAATTGGGTTGATTTTTATTGTTTGTTAAATATTGTATAGTACATACATAGTTGTAGTTAGTTAGGGGATATCTAAATATATATGTTTTTTTTTTTTATACAACAAGAGTGGCAAACAAGCATATCACCCACCTGATGGGAAACGGTTACCGTAGCCTATTTACGCTCACGATACCTAAGTATCACTTGCGCGTTGCCACTCTGTGTTCAGAGAGTTATACTGTGTTGGCAACATAATAGGTGTAATCCCTCGGTTGCCAGCACAATATAACAAGCCTCCCCCCTCCCCAAGGAGCTCATTGGAAACCTTATTCACCACGTAGGAACACAACACAAAAAAATTGTGTTGTTTGGCTAAGGACTTGGTATGGATAAGGTGGAGGTCCTGCCCCAGTCGGGCAGCTCCAAATTCGAACGGAGAATCCGTTATGCCCTACCTCTCTTAAAATACTTACCTACGCAAAAATCTTATTCCTAGATTATGCGCCCAAAAATTCACTCACTATTCTTTACATGTAGGTATTTCATTTCGTTTCAAACTACTCGAAACACTCGGCCACCACAGCTCTTATTACTTTTTACACATTTTTCATTATTATATTCCCCTTGTTGGAAACCCATGTCAATAATAAGGGTAGGTATTAGGTAAGATACGGGAAAACGGTATACAACAATTCAAGCAAGTGGATAAGTAAGAAAGTCAGAACAACAGATACCTAATAAATTCCACTCACAGCCCAAGTGCAATAGTAAACAGCACCATTGCCGATGGCATGTATTTTTCTATTTCCGCGGTCACAGTATTGAACCCCGCTTATTTATTTAACGATGCATCCGAATTTTGACTCCAAGCTGATATCATATTGTCTTATGGAAATATAAACACCTCCTTGGTGTTTCACAATAAAAAGGAAAGAGAGGAACTAAAATTTTCACAAACTTTCGCATTTAAAGTATGTACACTAGCTGTGCTTCGTATTCATTGGTATATTTTTATCTAAATTTATTTTTGGAACAAAACATATCCAGCTAGTAATCTATCTCTGTGCTAAATTTCATTCAATTCTTAATTCGTAACACATCCATACATATATACTCACAAAATTTCACATGTATTATATTAGTATGATACACTTAGACAAATATGAAACTCACATAGAAACTGTAATCATCAAAGTTTTTGTAGCTTCGAACCCTCGACCACGGATATAAAAGGTAGGACCATAAACAATCTACCAGACGGCCAATCAAACGGCGATTTATGTAGAAAAACACTCAAGGTAAATGTCTTACTAAAGCAAAGAATCCTGACAAGCAATTTTGTTTCAAGATACTTGCAAGTGTGTCGCACCCTTTCTGGAGATTTTAATTTCGAAAAGGTTACCTTGGGAACACCGTTTCGAAATTAAAAACTCAAAATTTTTCTTTAAACGCAGACTTGCGGATTCCTTTTGATTTATGCAAAAGTTTTGCTCCATGTTTTGTTTCACAGGGAAACATTTCCACTCTCTGTAAAACATAAGCAAGTAGATATTTTCCTGTTTACCATAATCAGAAAAACATTGCACAAACACAAACCAAATAGGTTTATTTCAATACGTCTATTGATAATATTTGGAATATATCTTGATTCCAGAACTACAAATTATTAATACGAAAGTAACTACCACAGACATTCATGTTTCCATTTTCATAGCTACAAATAATCGTCAATAATAAGTTATTCAATTAATTGCTAATCCATTAAACCCTGTCAATGATTAATAGTGACACCTAGAGATACCAATGTAATTTCCGAAAAATGTATTCGAGTGAAGTAAGTACATGAGGAGCAGAGGATTAAATATGTTTACTCTCGCATTATCATCTTAAAGTCCTGTACAAACAAGGGAGCAGCGTAGCTTTAATTACATCCTGCCTGTTATACTGAAGAATTTTTAACTAGAAAACCCGCTCAACGCAAAAGGTTACAAAATCCGAAGGTGTACAAACGTAACCTCTTTTTACCAAACTAGAGCAGACGAGAGGGTCACGAATCTCACTGGCTATTTATGAATGTATTTATGCGAGTTAATTAGGTTGCAGCCTTAGCTACTGAACTGTTTTGTACTAATGAGATGTTTGGTCCCACGTACAGTGACCTAGAACTTCGACGTCGTTGGAGATCTAATCAAAGCAGGACGCAAAGAAATGTACTTATGATATCCAATTACGGTGGCATAGGCTTTCTTTCTGTTTATACATCTATTTCCAAGATGGAAAAAAATATTCGGCTCGCCTGACTTTAAGCAATTATCGCAGGTAAGATTCCATTGAACATGAGCATGAAGTAGCTACAAAATTCTTTGATTAAGCTCAGTAGAAATATTTCAAATACGTTTTCCAATCCGAAATAGGTTTCCTTTCAGAAATAGATTATTACTCGAACTAGAATCTGTAAGATTAATTGAATGTCCTAATACCTAAATGTTTATTTTTCTAAATGTATTAGTAGAAATCAAACGAGGAAACGAAATAGGACTTTTAACATACATTTTATTTACTTATACTT
>JACCPG010009325.1:0-17290 GCA_016069955.1 Drepana arcuata | reverse complement strand
TTTTTTTTTGTCATTTCTCTTTGTTTTGTAAATGTGTGTTTGTACAAAAAAAGATATATTATTATTATTATTAGTAGTACTTCATGAATTTGCAGCAAAAGAAATAGGTCTGTCTGTAAGTCTAGAGAGAACTGGTGCACTACTCTGTCTACCCTGCAAGGAACTCGGCATGATGTTAAATATGTATGTATGTATGATCCTATGATCACCGCGTACAATCTAACAAACAAAATGTTTTTTGTAATATTAATATAGACAAGTCGTTTAGTACAGCCCTACAAATGCGCAAGAGTCGAGACTAAATTCACTAAAGAGGTCGCGTGCTAGCCCGCGGGCTCACACGCCGATGATGGCAGCGCGCCATAGCAAAAACACTCATGGCCCTGCTACCTGTTATAAATATGACGTCATGTTATATGCAAGACTTGGTCTGCGCTTACACTTGAGTAAAATTTGATTTCATGGGTACATAATTTTTTTGAGAAATACAATATACATACATATACATATCATCACGCCGAGACCCTTACGGTGTATGCAGAGAGAATAGAGCACCACTTCTCCCTAGACTTACATACCTAATAAATATATAATTTTAATAGATATAAATTACGTGTCACTTTGTTTGTCCGCGATGGACTCCTAAACTACACTACTGAACCGATTTCAATAAAATTTCCACGCCGTTTGCAGTCTGATCCAACTTAAAAGATAGGATAGCTTACATCACAATTGGACCCGATAGGTGGCGCTGCGATCGTGTTTCAGGAAGTTTAACTTTTTCACCCGGGCGAAGCTGGGCGGAACAGCTAGTAAATATATAATTTTAATAGATATAAATTACGTGTAACGTTGTTTGTCCGCGATGGGCTCCTAAACTACTTAACCGATTTCAATAAAATTTACACACTATGTGCAGTTTGATCCAACTTAAAAGATAGGATTACTAAGATCGCAATTGGAGCCGATAGATGGCGTTGCGATCGTGTTTCAGGAAATCTTACTTTTTCACCCGGGCGAAGCTGGGCGGGCCAGCTAGTATACCCTATATGTTAATCCAACTAATAACCTATCTCATAATAATAACATTTCACCCAATTATATTCTATAGCTTTTTGGTAAAAGAGGAACAAACACCCCGACAAACTTGCGTATTTATAATATTATAAATAATATAATAATAATATATCCTCACGCCTTCCCCGAAGGGGTAGGCAGAGGTGTATAGGTAATACCCACACACCCACTTTCCGCCAGAGGTATATTAGGTGCCAACGTGACAGATGGCGAGTCCATCGCCGTTACTCAGCACGACTATACATACGCCTTTGAATTTCTTCTCAGACGTATGCAGGTTTCCTCTCGATGTTTTCCTTCACCGTAAAGCTCGTGGTGTGACTAATCACTGTACTTAAGTTCACAAAAACTTATTGGTACAGTCGGGATTCGAACTTGGGACCTTTGCGTCGCAGGCAACTGCTCGAACCACTCGGCCACCACGGCTATTATAAATATAATATTTTATAAAATTAGTGTACGTTTATGCAATAAACCTTTACAAAAACTTACTTGGCATTACAGTGTTGTAAAAACCCTTGCGATTAGCACACAGACGAGCTACGGTCTAGACCGCATGTATTCCTTGCCATAAAACTGTATAATTTTCCCTTTAACTACTATTGAGCGTAATATAATACGCATTATTTATATGCAAACTTAAGGGAAGCTTTACTTGTTAATTAAAATGTAATAATTTATGCAATTATAACCCACTGGGTGTTCCTCGCGGCTTTATCCGCGTAATTTATTTTTTCTGTCTGACTAATACATATACATACGTATATCATTACGCCGAATCCCTAACGGGGTAGGCAGATAATGTAGAGCGCCAGTTCTGTCTAGACTTATAATCTATCTCTATGCCAAATATTATTCAATTTCGTTGTGTCGTTCTGGCGTAATTGTGCAACAGACATCCTCAAAAACCTTTAGTTTAACTGTAGGATTTCAAGAGCCGCGGTAGTAGCCTGCAAAGTTGAGATTGCAAGTTCGATTTTCTTACTTGTGTACGGGCTTTGCAGTCAATAAAAAACGTGAGGCAACCTGCATGTGTTGGAGAAGAAATTGCTTGAGAAACGATGGCTGCCTCCAATTCGCCATTTTGTATACTACATGGTTGACAAAAATGCCTCTGGTCCGCCTGATGGTAAGCAGTTACCGCCGCCTATAGACACTTGCCACACCAGGTATCGCTGGTGTGGCGACCTTTCTGATATTTTCAGATCCTTCTTAAATAACTCCATATATAACCCTGTATAACTTATATCGTCCATACAAACTTTAATTACTTCTTAAGCGAATGCAGGATCACTAATGCACGTAAATTTACAGATATTAATGGGTACAAACATGTCATTTCAATTTAACAACTTTCTACAAACACCAATCGACAACTACAGCTTTACTGCACCAACAGGTATGTATATATGAATGATTTAAGTAACGAGCGATACAATAGATAAATATAATACCAAATTAAATATTCACACAAACGAAGACAACGTAAAAAGTTACTGTAATAACGTATCATTTGAAACCTTGAAAACGGTCATGGATACTATTGAGTTTTGTTGGTTTTCCTCATAAAATTGACATAATTGGCCGCCAAGTCGGTTAACCACGCAATTTGACGTAATAAAAACAAACCAAATTAACATCTTAATCACAACAACGTGAAAAAATTACATAATAAAAACACGTAGCGACGAATTGACTATTTCCTCCAGGTTAGTAATTATAAAATTATTCCTAACATATTATTATGTTGCAGCGTTTGTTTAACATTAATTACTTGAGATACCTTACGAAAACAGATTAACGACTTCAAATTAATAACTCACAGCCTAGAATATTAGACATACCAAAGTAAAAAAATCTAAGCGCTCTACAACGGCGCGCGTTGATGTCTTTTCCACTAGACGGAATGTTTACGAGCAGTCTCTACCTAGAAGTCGTCTTTATATAAATGCCTAGAAAAGCCTCAGATAATAAATACATAAGCCGTTCTCACATTATCACTGGTAATAGAGATAATGTGTATGAAAGTACAGGCATGACCCATCAAAACAACTTTCTACGACAACTCAACACAACACTCCCGTGTTTTCAATTACACTCCCCTTATCTCAGTAAGTCTAAGAAAAAGTATTTGGAAAGCAACATGACGTTACATAAACTTGATAGTAGCGTATCAGAAGCAATATACTGCATACATAGTTATTTGACATGAAAGGCTTTCTGATTTAACTCTACATACACTCTTACACATACATCTTTTCGGTCGAGTTTATGGATAGGTGTAACTTACCATCGCGGCCTTTGATTTAAGCCAATTATAAAACCATTTCTTGGCTCAAACACGGTTATTACCTACACAGGCAGACAAACAAAAAATATCAATCGTAAACCACTTTACGTACACAAGTAAAACTGTAGTTTTTTTCACAATTCCATCAAAAAAGTGTTTGATATCACATTATTGAGTCACTGGAGGTTAAATAGCTAGTAATAACCGATGGCAGGTTTCATCGATTGTATTTTAAAAACTACGAATAGTATTGACGCTAACGAACGGTGATAGCATGCGCACGCGCAGCCTCCGAGCGACTGACTGCCGGCTCGCGATGCTACCAGGTCATCTTAAAGTGTTATACTATTCAAACTTTTAAAAGCTTACGTGTTAAGCTAGACAAGAAAATATAATATTTATATAATTAATCAAGCATTTTTTTATATTTCATACGATAACTATTGTTTATTCAAACGAAGATTTTAAAGTAACTGCGTGAATATATATGCATATTAAACTCTAATAATGTTTAAGAGATTTCAATTCAGTTCTCTACATATACAGTGAAATGAATAAAAGCGGCATTATTAGTTTTCATGGACTATGGTAGCCGCTTACAAATAATATTATAAATATAATAATAATAATATATACATATAACATTTGTTACATGCATTTGTGGAAATCAAGGACCTATTAAGCTTAGAGCATTATTATATCTATTTTGATTACGTTATATGATATTACTATAAAAGTATTCTACTATTTACTAAGCACATTCCTTAAGGTGGCAACACTGAACAAACCGCCATTGCTGGTAGAGTGAAATAAACGTATGTCTCTCTCGCTCTGCCAGCCGGAATGTGACCCGCTATCACCTTGAAGGCCGTAAGCTTGCGGGCGCTTCAATGAAAATAAGAGCTTAAGCTTTACGCATTGCTTTATGTAATGTGATCAATAGATTTTTTATTTAATCGTTCGGTTAAAAGCCTTGGTGGCCGAATGCTTCGAGCAATTGCCTGCGACACAAAGAACGCAAATTCGAATCCCGACTGCACCAACGAGTTTTTCTGAACTTAAGCACCGTGATTAGTCACACCAGCTTTACGGTGTAGGAAAACATCGAGAGGAAACCTGCATACATCTGAGAAGCCATTCAAAGGTGTATGTATAGTCGTGCTTGAGTAACGGCGATGTATTCGCCATCTGTCACGATGGCGAATACCTCGCTATACACCTCTGCCTACTCTTTCGGGGACCCTTGTGGGAAGGCGTGAGGATATTTAAATCATTCGAATGGTACACCAAGAAATTGTAACGAATATGAACGATGAGCGTTCAGTTTACTTACATAAAATATTGTATAATTACATATTCCGCCACAAGATCTGAAAGAATAGATCGTAAAGAAAAGCGCATATGTTCGACCACACATTCAGATACACTTACAGTCGTATCTGAGTGACAGCGATCGACAGCCAGCTGTGTCTCCGGCGAATTACAGCAAAAACGTGTTATTTCATAAGAAAAATATTCCTTCGGGGACCCTTGGTTAATTAAATAAAATATCTTCAAGCCTTCCCACGAGGATTCCTAAAGACTTGTGTTTTAACCACACACCCACTTTTCCACGGACTATATCTCCGTTGAAAAGCGGTTTTAGTTAAGGCGCCAAGATGGCGAGTCTATCGCCGTTTCTCAGGTATAACTGAGATATTATTAAATACTACATTCAAACATTTCAAACATACATATACCTATACAAATCATAACGCCGAGTCCCTATCGGGGTATGTCTATACATACGTCGTTGAATTTCCTACTGATAACTTAACTACGTACAGTCGGAATTAGGATTTATCAAAATTCGTTTTTATTTTTAATTTACATTATCTGAATTTATTAGAAAAATTTATTAGAAAACTTTATTAGAAACTTTAGCAACGTTTATTATAACAAATTTTGTTATAATAAACGTAGATTGCTAAAGTATGCCAGCTTAGGGTCCGCAATCGCAAATGAATACTTATAATACATATGGCAAGCCGTACCTAAGCTTAGCACCTCATTGAGTCTGCTAAAACAAAGACTTACTAGAATTAGTTTCCTTATTATGAGTATTAGAAGTTGTAGAACTTATTTTACCGACTCTAAGGGACGAACGCGTCCCCTATTAGCGAGTTTAGAAAGCTATTTAGTTTCAAATTTCTTACAAACGCTAAGAAAATAGATGCAATCTTCCCTTAAGTGGAAATAAATAGAAATAAATTTACCTACTGACTACATTATGGAGGCTAGCAGACTAGAACATCAGTCATGTATGTGCCATTCCTTTAGAACAGTGGTCCCAGAGAACATGCGAATGATTACCGGTAGCAATATTTTTCTTATGACCCCATCCGCTATAACAAGTTATCTAAACGGTACTCATCAGCAAGTATCGTTTTATGCTGGTTTCCTTTTCAATTAGCCTGTAATGTGCTGTCTTTACACTCACTTTGCGTACCATCATGATAAGTCTTGGTAAATTATACTTTTTTAAAACCATAGAGTAATTTTTGACGAAGCGCTGTGGTAATCATTAATTATGCCTTGTTGGACAGTTTAAGTAATCACATGTGAAATAAAGATTACAGGTTCAGACACTGGAGGTCTGTATGAATTAGGTTTTTTATTATTATTACAAAGCTATTGAATTGTAGGTCGTGCTCTTATAACGGCGAACAACTTGCATGTGATAAATTTAGTTGCAATCCTTTCACACTTGTGCAAATAAATTTATTTCCGGAGAAAGAGGGAGCTGCATAGGTTTAAACCTATGCCTACTTCTTCGAGAACCTGAAAGCGTGAAGATAAAAATCATAGTTCGCCTGTCCTCTTAGTTTTTTGTTTACACGACTACCTAGACCTACAACTTGTTGAAAATATGTATAATTAAATACATATTTTCAACAAATTGAATTCAGAGCGTATAGCTATTGCTGTTAAACCTGTAATTTATTTTTAAAGTAATTTCGTGGTTAAAGCTCCTGCAAAGATAAGCAGAGCAATTAATACCAAAACAGTTTTTCAAGTTTGCTTGCTATATATAATGAGGCTGTTTCGTCAAATAAAAAATGTGGCTAGCATCATTGGCTAGCATTCGATCCGTTTGATGGTAAGCAATCACAACCACCTATTGACACGAACATGAACAATTACCGAAAATGAAACAAACTTAGATGCCGTATTCTATCTATAGTTTCCTCATTCTACGAATGAAGCAATATGACACAACACAGGTTGCTAGGCAACTCAAATTAATATACATGTTTGCAATGTTTGCATTGCCAGTATCTACATTAAGGTACCTACTTACTTTATTATATTTATGTTATACATGTGTTTCAATGTGTTTAGAATTATTAATGCAATTCAAGTGTGCCTTGATTATATCTATATTTCCAAGGTACTTAGTTATTACCTATGCCGTTTGTTTGTATCGTGATAAATGTCATTTTCTAGGATGTTGGCTCCATAACATCGCTGTCAACAGTGTCAAACAAAAAACCAGCAATGAATTTGTAACCGGCAACGCAACAAATTTCGTTTCGTTTGAAATTGCGTGTCCACTGACAATGAAAATAACTCTTTGAGGAAGTTAATTGAACGTTACTCGTCTGACCTCATATGGAGCAATTACACGTCGTTTTAGCGCCCACCCGGACAACACTCATGCAATGCAACTGTGACCAACTATGACCTAACGTGAATCACTTCTCTCCACATTGCCAAGGAGATTGCACGGAAGGAGGTATGTATCGATTTCACACAATAAGTTAAACCGTATTTGATATTTGTTTACTGTGTTTAATTAAAAAGATCAACTCAGCTTTTAATACTGGTTCTCATTTATTGATAAGCCTAGGTAAGCGCTTTTATTTGTTAGTTAAGTAATGTTTTGTGTTTGTTTATTATTATTCTATATTCCTTAAATTAATTGTACTTGATACAAATGTTGCTTGAAACATATTCATGAAACAATTTGTCATATGCTTAAACAGTGACACTGGAATGCAATACCCTTTACTCAAATCTATGTAGTGGTTTTCCCATTTAGATACAAAGATTTATTTAATTTTATTTATTTAGGTCTACTAACAGTTTTTACATTAGGACATGTTAAATAATTTACAATGTACTTATAATTATTAGCTTAATGCACAACTAATTACAGGTAAACACAACTTGTAACAAAGACAGTAACAGGTCGGAAATTAGGATTCAGAAAAATTATTGAAGAACTTAACTTTAAACTTAATTAACAGTTTTTTTTACTTAGTTTATCATTGTAATAACAACGGAGAGATATATAATATACAATAGATAATCTAGGAAACACAGATGCTAAGCTATATCAAGATGCGGAAAAAATATTGTAATAAGAGCAATTCTGCAAGCTTAACATTGCTAGTAAAATTTCCTAGTCCAATTGATTAAATAATAAATTGTAATAATTGAGTTGAGAATTTGAATTGAGAATATATTGCAAAACATAAGGAAAGTTTTTACTGTTTCAGATAATGTCCCGTCCAAAACCACAATGGCAGCAGCAAGCCTTAGCGGCCCAACGCCGGGATAATGAACTGCGTCGTGCCGAGGAGTTACAGAAGGTGGCCAATTACTTTGAGGCAAATACCAACAAGTCAAGGCATCATGAGCAGTGGACCACTGAAGGCTACTATGAAAGGGCTAATAAGGAAGCAGAACAGTTGTGTGAAAGGAAAATAAGGGCTGTGTAAGTAGTAATTAGTTTTACAAGTTGTTCATCAACAGTTTTCAGTTTGGGATGGTACCTTCACCTGTTAAAGACATATATGTTGGCAGAATATACACATAAAATAATAAATGTCATGGTGGCCAAGTGTTTAAGTTTTAAGTTGCTTGCAACACAAAGATTGCCAGTTCGAATCCCAACTGTGCCAATGAGTTTTTCTGAACTTAAGCAGAACTTCTGCAGAGTTAATTATTTTATAAATATTTTTATGTTAATACATTTGTTTGATAATCATACCTTGTAAATATGAATTCAACTTTAAGCAACCTACATTTCCATTATCACTAAAACACTGAGGAGAGGAAGTATGATTCATCTATAATATATCCTGTTTTACTTTGTTGCTTGACCACCAAATATGGTGTTCAATGTTATGAACTCATGTTTTCCTCATTGGTATAAGATAGTTTTCAGATTTAAGTTAAAGAGGTCTTATTTTTAAGAACAAATGACCGCTCTAGCAGCTTGCAACATGGTTTGGGTGCTCTGTGTACTTGGTATAATAAATAATAATACAACCTCACACCTACCCACAAGGGTCCCCAAAGGGCCGTAGGCAGAAGTGTATAGGTATCCACACCACACACATTATTTATATAAATTTTCCATGTAAGTGATTGTTCATACAACATTAAAATAAGTTCAGTAGTTTTTAAAATGGTTGTTTTACATGGTGTGCATCTTTGGTTCAATATTTGGATGTTAGGGTGATTACAACTGCTATTAATGTAACTTTATATCAGCTATCTGACTTTTTTAGCTTATTTTACTGAGAAACTATCAGGGACCTTGAATAGTCAGCATATTGGCCTAAATTAGACAGTGCATAGGTATAATACAGGTATCAATGTGAAAAGGGAACCAAACGGGTAGACAGTGGTGTAATAACTGCTTTGGCTTGTGTTTCAGAGAAGACTTTGCTGTCTTTTAAGTATTAATGATACATTGGTGTAGACATTTTAAGAGCCGTGGTGGCCGAGTGGTTCGAGCAGTTGCCTGCGACGCAAAGGTCGCAAGTTCGAATCCCGACGGTACCAATGAGTTTTTCTGAACTTAAGTACAGTGATTAGTCACACCACGAGCTTTACGGTGAAGGAAAACATCGAGAGGAAACCTGCATACGTCTGAGAAGAAATTCAAAGGCATATGTATAGTCGTCTTGAGTAACGGCGATGGACTCGCCATCTGTCACGTTGGCACCTAATATACCTCTGGCGGAAAGTGGGTGTGTGGGTATTACCTATACACCTCTGCCTACCCCTTCGGGGACCCTTGTGGGAAGGCGTGAGGATATATTTATTTTGGAAATATTTTATCATCTAATTAATTTATTTACAGGCAACTAGAGGAACGGCGCAAGAAACTAGAATTGATGCTTTTTCAAGAAAATATGCAATATCAACAGGAGCTGAAGAGTTTGGCACAACAACCTAAACTGTATAAAAATGGGTAAATTTTTTACTTTAACCTTTGTTATTTTCTTAGTGCCAAAATAGTCTTATACAAACCTTAAATTATAAAATATAGTTAAGACCAGAATATGTGATTGTTTTTAAAATAAAATGAATTGGATTTATTGGTCTAGCTTATTTTCATTTTAAATCTTAAAATGCTCTATTTGGAAATATTACATGAATTAATTTATTCCATCTATCCAAAAATGTATAAATAAGATGTCATCTTTTTTATCTTTTATCCCATCATAGTAACATCATCAAACATAACGGTATATTAGAGCGCTATTATATTCCTTTTGTAAACTTAAAAACCCAAAAGTAATAATATTATTACATATATAATACTTAAGTAATAGCATTTATAGCAAGCTTATAGATTTCATTAGAGTAAAAATATATTTTTTTGTATTGTCTCTCGTAGCGTGAGTTCCGGGAACTTTTGCTACTTAACCGGTCAATGGCGAGACCTAGGCCTCCAGCCGAATAAAAATACAAAATACATATCAATATAAATACAGAACAAATAGGTTAAGATTGCCGAATATTGGTAGAGAGCCATGGTGGCCGAGTGGTTCTAGTAGTTGCCTACAACACGGACTGCAAGTAGGAATCCCGACAATTCAATGAGAATTTGCGCCATCGCCATTTAACGCTGCAGGAGCCACTTGCATGTTAGTAAACAATATCTTGGGTCAATACCATCAAATTAACTATTGTAAACTGTACATATATGGAATTTTAAATGTATATATGTATATAGAAGGACATATATGTATACATAGAACATAGTCTAGCTTTATAGATCTTATGTTCTATTTATTTATTTTATTTAGGAACAGAAAACACAGTTAAAATTTACAAATAAGTTAGTGCCTGCAGTAGTATATAAATATCTACGAATAACATATTGTTTATACTCTAATGTTATTAATATCTATAACAAATATCTGCCCTCAAGTTGCTATTTGTTAAAATTCTTGTTGTAGGAGAAGTAAACTAAACTTTTTTTTAAATATTAAAGAGCCGTGGTGGCCGAGTGGTTCGAGCAGTTGCCTGCGACGCAAAGGTCGCAAGTTCGAATCCCGACTGTACAAATGAGTTTTTCGGAACTTAAGTACAGTGATTAGTCACACCACGAGCTTTACGGTGAAGGAAAACATCGAGAGAAAATCTGCATATGTCTGAGAAGAAATTCAAAGGCGTATGTATAGTCGTGCTTGAGTACGGCGATGGACTCGCCATCTGTCACGTTGGCACCTAATATACCTCTGGCGGAAAGTGGGTGTGTGGGTATTACCTATACACCTCTGCCTAGGTTCTCTAGCCTCTGTGGGAAGCGTGAGGATATGTATATATATATATATTTATACCACATATTTTGCAAACATGTATTCTATCTGTCTGGTGAGCGGTTACCGCTGCCTTTGAACGATTGTAACACCAGGGGTGTTGCTTGTGCGTTACCAAATTTTGCCCATATACCAAATAATGCAGGAAAAACTGTTACAAATAACTACTAAAGAGTAATGGTTATTCCATTTCCAGATCGTATTTGAACAAGGTACCCACGTCCACCCTCCAGGAGATCAACCAGGGTATAGTGGAAAAGGAAGAGCAGCTGAGGCGTCATGAGGCTGAGCTGCGACTGCACCACGCGTGGAGGCTGCGGCAGCCGGAGCTGAGGGCGGCCAGCTCGTACATCGCTAATGGCAAGCTCAAGTCGGCCTGGTGAGGAATCATATTTTAACTCTAGCGTCGCCCCGCGGTTTGATCCAATCTTCGTTATAATTTGCCAAATGAACACAATATTTTTATAAATAATATGATATTCCTTCATATATATAATATTAGTTATTATAATATTTTATATAATAATTATAATAATATCTTCAGAAACACAACAAACAGACATTTATAATATTAATAAGATCAATATACTTATTATCACGCAATCAATCATATATGGCGGAGAGAGCAAAGCGCCACTCACTTCACTTTAGACATGAGTGCCGGTAGTAGCAGCGGTGCAAACGTGTGCAGCCCTAGCGGGAAAGAAAACTAAAACGCTCAGATTTTATTTTCTAGTGATATACATACACATATGTATAGATGCAACCATCCGTCTGTAATCTGACATCTGAGTTGTCACTGTCTTTCGGGCACGACTTTCTTCTCATATTTATGGAGGTCACCTCGCCATGTTTTCTTTCAACGTAAATTGCAGACGTCTTCAACCACTGGGCCTCAACGATTAAAATTTGAAAGAAATTGATGAATTTTGAATAAGATTAAAAACTGAGTACTCCAATGAATGTGCCTATTTTTGTAGGATGGAACAAATTGTTGAGAAAGAGATGCAGAAGAAGAAGGATGAGGAAGAAACAAGAAAGGTGTTAAAAGATAGAGACGAAGCACTACGCCGGCAGATAGAGATAGAGGAAGAGAGACTTAGAGAAAAGGAGCAGCAAATGAAGGTATTGTGATGTGAAGATCGTCCAAGGCACTCAAGAGTTGTAGGCTCGATCCCTTCGCATATGGCCCACAATAATTACTTGTTTTGACTTTTGCTTGGTAGCTATGTTCTTAGCAAGTAAATCATCATATTATCACGCGGTAGGAGTATAGAGCGCCAGTTCTCTCTAGACTTACTCTAGGTCTAGAGAGAACTGGCACTCTTTTCTGTCTGCCTACCCCGCTAGGGACTCGGCATGCATAAAGTGGTGGTGATAAATCACTGTAAATGAAAAATCTTTGGTACGTCGAGTTTGAACCTTAAATCTTCATACTTACGAGCGTACTTACTTACCTAAATCACTTGGCCACCAGACCACTGTCATCAGTACAGATTACTGATTACTGTCACATTAATGTCATCAAAACTATTACAGGAACTCCGTGAAAGTTTAGAAGGTCAAATCGCGGAACTGAGCGAAAAGGAGACGATCGTAAAGCGATTAAGGAGGCAGGAAGAGAAGGAGTCAATGTTGCTAGACGAACTTCAGTTCATATCGTGCGAGAGGGAGCGAGAGATGGCGAGGCTGGTGTCGGAGAGGGACGCCAATATCATCAACATGGGTCTGCATAAGTATAAGTTGAAGAAGAAGGTGCTCGCTGTGATAAAGGAGATTGAACTCGACTTGGAAATGATTGATAAGTTAAAGAAGGCTATGCTTAAGGTATTCATGTTGTATCTTTTATGCTTTCCAACACGTATTTCCGAAAGGGGATGTGTAACAACACACCAGAGATACATTTAAGTGAAAACGTGACTGACGTTGTCGTCACGTCGTCCTTCATCGTACCTTAAGTATGACAATCCAAACGTCTTTTAATTTGCTATCAAATTTGCGCAGGTCCATTACTGGTAAATAGTTTTGTCTTCACCGTAATCTTGTCTAAACTTTGTGTGTGCCAAGCTGAGAAAAAAACTCATTCCGCCAGGTTTCGAAGCTGCAATTTCGAATTTGCAGGCGGTCCTACTGCTTTTATGTTATTTGTTTCATTTGCATTTAATATTATTAATCAAGCATGATTGTCATTTCAGGACTACGAGTCAGAGCGAGACAAATGCACCAGCTATAAGCGAATACTTGACACTGTTTTGGTTGAGTTAGAGGAGCACAGAGAGCGAGAGCGACAGAGACAGAAGAACATCGAGGCGATGTACGACGGAGAAGCTCGGCAAATCAATGAGAAACAGGATAAGGTGAGGCATAAATAACTTAAACTCATTATACACTTTAAAAAAAAATATTACACTAGTTGTTGCCCGTTCAAACTTTCTACCAATTTTTCGGGAAACTTATTTTAACTCCCTTAAGAAAACCTTGTCTCAACCAACAATAGTCTTTATATCCCCGAATTATACTTTAAGGGAGTGAAACGAAAATGGTATCGTATCACTGATATATTTTAGTAATCGGTATAGCCGAGACCCACACGTGGTAGGCAGAGCGATTATGCAACCTTCCGTAGATGCTAGATCGACTTAATCTAGGTAGTTAGAATGTGGTCTTCTTCTGTAACCTTTCTATGCCTTTGCATACATTTCAATTTCCATATATTTATACAATTGATTACTGAATTATTGTTTATTTTCAAACTTACAGCAATGGGCAAAAGAACGCGAAGCACGCGCGGCACTTATGAAAGAAGTTATATTGACACTGCGAAAGCAGGTGGAAGACAAGATTGAAACAAGTAGATTGCAGCAAAGGGCCAACGTCCTGGAACGGGAGAAGATTCTAGAACACATGGAGAACTTCCACCAGGAAGTGAAAGCTAAGGAGAGAGAGACACAGGTCTGTGTGTCCTTACATTATAGGCGATAAAAAAAAACATTTAAAAATATTTATTTACATTTACCAAAAGGCTTATCTCTTTTCTCATGTCTACACGGAGGTATTTAGATTTTATCCAAATAAAAAAAAACAACTTTTTTAATAAATAATAATATCCTCACGCCTCCTACAAGGGTCCCCGAAGGGGTAGGCAGAGGTGTATGGGTGTAAGGTGTATATGTATGGTATTTTTAAGGTGTATAATGTGCTTAAGTTATTTATGCCTCACCTTATCCTGTTTTATATTATTTAATATGCATTATCTACTAATGCTTGAACAGTGCCGGATTAAACCAGCGTGGAGCCCGTAGCAACTTCTATCACCGGGCCCTTGGCTTGCTTTAAGTTATCAAGGTTAATGTATTATATAAAACAAAGAAACTACGTTACAAATAGTTGTTATTTATACGGTCATAAAGCGTTGGAACGCGGTCTCGTAGCATTTGATACTCTTTCTACGTGCCTAATCCGCCTACGTGCCTAAATAAACACTGACCACAATCCTAAACCAGTGTTTAGGTTTGTGGTGAGAGTGTTTATTTTATGTTTATGCTAATTTATTAATATTCTATGACAATTTCAGCTGAAGAACACGTCATACTCGACCATGGCGGCCTTACAGTCTCAGCTGAACAGCCTCCGAGTGCAACAGACGCAACTAGAGGCCGCGTGTGCCCGCGAAACCGAGTTACGGGACGCGGTCGCGCATGAGAAGATGCTGCGAACCGAGATTGCGCGTGCGCAGCGGGAGGGCAGCACACAAGCTTGGGCTTAACACTTATAATCTCACTACAAAAGTTGTTATAAAACAAATTAGCAGTGCGGCGAATATTGCTTGCTCAATTTGCTACATATCTGGCTGCATAAGTGAAGGTAGCTTCACTAAAAAAAAATAAGCTATTATTCCTAAGAAGGTTATAAATGGTTTTTTCTTTAATTATACCCGTGCAAAGCCTTAAAAATACCTAGTATTATATAAATATAAAGAAATTGCTTTTTGTATAAGACTAAATGTCGTACAGTGCTATTTTTTATATGGAGGGTCAGTTAGGTCACTTTTTGTTATCCAGGTTATTAAAGTATGTGTATCTTGACACACTACAATATTATGTGTACACGAATATTGATAGGACCGCTTCGACTTGCTCGGTAGATGTGTATGCTGCTATTGTCGTGGGTTGCGTCTGTTAGTCAGTTGGTTGTGAGATATTCAAAGTGTGTATGTGTTAAATTATATTTTTTGTGTGTGACTGTGACACCCACGATACACAATCTCAAGAAAAGCTTTATTATTTTCAAGTGATAAGTTACTTCAATATGTTTTTTTGTTCGACTAAAGTTTTTAAATAAGTGTGGTTATGAATAGGTGCTTATTATAAGGGAACACGATATAAATATCGATTTTTCACATTTTATCTGTCAATACTAAGGGATATATATTTATAAGGGAAGAACACAAGAAATGCATCAAGAGTGGTTTCTAAATAAGGAGCCGTAACGTATAATATTGGTAAAATCAATATGTAGTAGCAATTATATTGTGAGTATATAGAGTATATGAATTAAGCGTAAAAAAGCGAAAAGTAATCTCAACACAAATGATATTCATCGTTTTCTTGCCTTGATTAAGACTGAAAGAAAAATTAATTATTATGCTTTATGTTTTATTTTAAAAGAAATGGCCGTCATTTGAAGTTCCTAACTCTTATTAAGTGTAACAATAATAATATTTAATACAATATTTTTATATGAAAACGCTGAAGTTGTTTCCAATTAAACGAGTGTGTGGTTTTTAATGAAATAAAAAGTAAAACACCCTAGTTTGTTTTTATTTTAAGTCGTCGAAATAAAAGAAGAAACGTTAATTAAGAACAAAACTACACTGTCTCAATAATTGACATTAACATTTTGAAATGTGACAAGCGGTGGTTTTTAAGCGAACGTGTGTCGCACTCTGCCAGAGGCATGCTTCGACTAAACATAGATGGCGCTTTCACGAGAATTCTGCAACTCGTATTATATTACCAAAGACAGATGGCGCTTTGATGCAGGCACTTAAACATTCTATTATAATTGTATACTTAAAATTATAAAGCTGATGTTTTTCTGTTGAACGCACTAATCTTAAGAACTACATAACCAATCAAAGAAAATTATTAATGATTATCATATAAAACTGGTCAAAACAAAGTGGTAAAATAACAATTTGCCGTTTGATAACACAGATGGCGCTACTAGTCAAAAGTTCACATATTCCTTTAATATTATTTTTATTAAAAAAATAATACAAAATATTTGATATTAACTTATAAATATTGCTTAAGCGATATGGGTAGTTAAAATTACAGACTTTTCAATAATGCATTTCATTCCCAATTTTTATGCGGCTTTACACCGGTAAATAATATTTGGTTTTCACTACACTTGTCTTTATTTGTATTGTGATCACGATCAGTACCTACGACCGAACATTTCGGCATATTACCTAATACCGAGAGATTCAAGAACAAAGCTCTACTCTCTCTAGTCACTCTACCCCATAAAGGATTCGTTGATTTAGTATGTATTTTTCCCCGCCTATCTTTACTATCTACCAACAAGGTTGGTGTAGTTTGTGAAATAAAATTCTAGGTCCTTTTACCAACATTTAACATATTTTATTGTGTATTTTTCATGAAATGACGCGAGTGCGCTCTCAGCCATGTTCAATTATATAAAAACTCATAATCAATTTAAGAGCTGGGCTCTTGTCGACGTCTCCGATGTAGTCCCTTCCATTTGCTCACCTTCGTATGTAAATCTTAGAAGACACTTTTTATTTGATCTGACTTGTGTATTGTCTTGGTCTTCCCGTTCCTTTCTTCCCATTTACCTATAGTAACTAAGGTGGGTAAAAAAGGGTCATTAAAATTAACAGTTACTTATCACTCGATAACTTAGTACAGATCAATCAAGCAACCAAGTTGTCTCAAAATAAACAGCAACGATAAACATACATACATACATATCGTCACGTCGACTCCCTCGATAGGAAGAGAGGAGGAGGATGGAGCGCCAGTTCTCTCTAGACTTACATACCTCTTTTGCTGTTGGATAAACATACAAAAAAAATAGTAATATACGAAAACTGTATGTACAAAAACCGCCGGTGTTTCCATCGGCATGGAAGCTTGCGTTTCTGAATTATTATTATTGTAGTATTATAAGATATTTTTCTTTTTCATATTTAAAAATTCCCACATAACTACACACGTGGGTACAAATCCCCACGTCAAGTCCCTCACAGGGTAGGCAGAGAGAGTAGAGCGCCAGATCTCTCTAGACTTAT
>JACCPG010009324.1:0-21566 GCA_016069955.1 Drepana arcuata | reverse complement strand
TTGGTTTGGACACATAGAAAGGATGAGTGAAGAAAGATTGACGAAACAGATATACAAAGCAAAAGTGTGTGCAAGAAGAGGCAGAGGAAGGCCACGTTCCAACTACCTGGATCAAATAGATCGGACTCTGAAGGACGGAACGTTAAGAGTACTCGAAACCGACGAGCATGTATGAAGAGACTGATGAATGTGGACGAAGCGAAAGAGGCATGTAAGTCTAGAGAGAACTGGCGCTCTACACTCTCTGCCTACCCCGTTATGGACTTGGCGTGATGATATGTATGTATGTAAATTAGTAGGAGGTTGCACACTAAAGTATAAAGCATAGGGAAGAATAGTGAGGCGCGTCTTCGTAGATGGCACTATCTATAATAATGTAATACAAAATAGCCTAAGCTTTATATGTCTGTCGCTATTATAATATGTGGGCATTGATGATGATGGTGAAGTTAACCTGGAACATCCCACTGCTGGGCGAAGCCCTCCCGCCATGATTTCTTAGTGTTTCTGTTTATTGCTAGTGCTGGCCAGTCCACAGATGTGTTGTCCAGAGTTCAAATATTTATGGGACGTAGCGACTTGTTGCAACGAACCAATGGTTTGATGCCGTCAGGATTGCTGAGGTTACAGTCAAACTCCACCACGCCGATGATCTTGACGCCCTGCTGCTCCAGGTACATGGCGGCGTAGCTGCCTACGTTGCCGAATCCTTGGATTATCGCCGTCTTGCCCTGCCATACAATTGTTTATTTTATCAGGAAACTGAACAAGCCCGACCAATGCAAGAAAACCGAAATTAAACGTGTGTGTGTAGGTGTGCGTATGCAAGTGTGTGTGTGTATATGATGCGATCGTCCTTTATTTCGCTAGTCGTGATGATATGTTTGTATACCTTGAAGCCAATGGGGGTGTTGATGAGGTCCATCCAGTACTTGTCGTGTATAAAGTTGCTGATTGTCATGAACACGCCGCGGCCGGTGGCCTCCACGCGGCCGCGGATGCCGCCGCCATGAATGGGCTTGCCCGTCACGCACGCCGCCGCGTTTAGGTCCTTGTAACCTGGACAACATCGACCCGCATATTGCAATTACCTTGCTCACCTAGTTCTTCTCGCAGTTGTTTTTTTTTGTTGTGAAAAGAGCCGCGGTGGCCGAGTGGTTCGAGTAGTTGCCTGCGACACAAAGATCGCAAGTTCGAATCCCGACTGTACCAATGAGTTTTTATGAACGTAAGTACAGTGATTAGTCACACTACGAGCTTGGCGGTGAAGGAAAACATCGAGAGGAAACCTGAATATGCAATTCAACGGCGAATGTATAATCGTGCTTGAGTAATGGCGATGGACTCGCCATCTATCACGTTGGCACCCATATATCTCTGGCGCAAAGTGGGTGTGTGGGTATTAACTATACACTTCTGCCTACCCCTTCGGGGACCCTTATAGGAAGGCGTATAAAGGCGTAGTAAGGATATATTAGGTATTAATTTTTTTATTTAATTGTGGAAAATAATTTACTTGATTTCAATCAAGATAATGAAACAATATTTCCTTATAAAATCTGCAATTTAAACGCTTAAGTGAAATATCGCCCGAGTCACGGTGACAGCAGTTGTCATATTCCATCTGTCTCGTTACAACCTTATTATAGCTCCGTCTATAATCTGATACTGTTTAAACTCTTGCCAGTTTGTAGACCCCAGTGGTTAGCACGACGATAAATAAAAACTAAGCACGGTTCTTGATAATTAGAACTTATAAGAATGATGAAGAAAGCATACATACATACATACATATCATCACGCCAAGTCCCTAACGGGGTAGGCAGAGAGTATACATACTTTCCATCTCGTGTGAACATGCTTCCAAGATATACAAATTCATTCACTTGCTCTAAAATTTGCCCATTTACCGATATAGCACACTCGGTCGCTTGTTCATCTCTTTCGAATACCAGAACCTTATTATTGCCAGCGTTTAGGCGCAGCCCGTTCTTTTCACATTCTTCTTTCATTAGGGTAGTTAGTGACTGCAGTTCGCCCTCTGATGACGCTAGTAAAACCTCGTCATCGGCGTATAGTAGGCAGTTGACCACTAAGTTTCCGATTTTCACTCCACATCCGTTCGTTCTTAGTGCTCTCAGACAGTTATCTAGATATATAATGAACAGCCAGGCAGACCTGATACACCCTTGTTTGACCTCCGACTTCACATCAAACCAGGGTGACATCCCACCGTTAACCCTAATGCACGCCTCGCTATCACTATAGAATGATTTCACAGCATGCAGTAGGGAACTGCTCACTCCATATCCAGGCAACACGTCCCAGAGTTCCTTTCGTACGACTCTATCAAATGAAGAAAGCAATCCACAGATAATAAAAAAATTACCAACCTAACGTTTTTACGTAGGTGTCTACAATCCAGGACATTTCTCTGCCAGAGGTGGCCACGTCTGGAGCGGGCACGTCGATTCCGGCACCTGTCAGCCATGTCAAATAATTCAACGAAACACTAATATAAATAGATTTACAAAAGTGCTACACCGGCTACGGTTATCGTTTAAAAAAAAAACAGCCTAAAGCAATGACATTTGAAAAAAAATATAATAAAATGTCTGTAGGATTCAAGTAGGCTTAAAACTCATAATAGCTAGCTTGCAACCAGCTAATTCCTTCATATTCTAGATATAGTTTTAGATTTTCATTGTCTGAAAAACCAACTACTAAATGTGGTAGGCAATATTACCGATGTAATTCTTCTTAGCCAGCTCTAGAGTGTAGCGTCGCGTAATCCGCTGGAGCTCGGCAACTGTGTATTTCTTAGGATTTATAGATACACCTGAGAAGTAAAACAAGTAATTTAAAAATTGAGAATAACTAATAACTGACATTTATTTCGAAAATTAGCTCTGTATAATTAATAGGTGGTAGAATCATTAGGTAACGTTTAATAGCTTACCTCCCTTAGAACCACCAAAGGGCACATTGGAGCAGGCACACTTGTACGTCATCAAGGCAGCCAGCGCCTTCACCTCTTCTAGGTTCACTTCATTCGAGAACCTGATACCTGCGTCAAGATCCAGTTAGCACCAATCTTGCTATTTTGAAAACATTTCGGTATAATTACGGATGATATGACAATACGCTTTCCTACAAAGACCCTTGAGGGATATACAGTAGTATAATTACACCCACTTCGATACATAATACTAAAGGCCGTCGCCGTCTCTCAGGCACGACTTAACTAGTATTATTTCTGGATTTATAACAGAAATACACATAATGGCTGTGTAGGCTGACTGTTCAAGGTAACACTTGCAAAATGCAGGTTAGAACCTCGGTGTTCTGTACCACTGACATTTTTCTGAAAACTTTAGTACTTAGGTAAAAGTGATTCAACAAGAGCTTTCATTGACAAGGAAAAAGTTTAATACCTACGTTTGCATACTCCTTTGGGAGCCATATAGGAAATGGTACAGTGATATAGATCCTTATAAGATATTGTCGCTTACATTGTTAGTATATAAACGATCAAAAGCTTTACCCCCTTTGCAAGGCAACCGATGGACGCTGTGCTGCGAGCGGTACCCCTGTATGATCTCGTACTCGCCAGATTTTCTCTGAAGAGGGAACTCGACTTGCAAGCTGCTGTTGCATGATCCCATCACCTGAAACATCGACGCATCCCTTGATATATTATTTTAACAAAGATATATTAAGAAATACGTCGTTGATAAGATCACGTTTCTCAGCTAGGTCTTCGTTTCACGGGATACCTAGGTTGAAGGAATATTAGGTAAACTAATATAATACTCTCTGCCTACCCCGTTAGGGACTTGGCGTGATGATATGTCCTATGTATGTATTAATGAGTATTACGTCAGGTACTACTCAGTCATCAAACAAGTATACTTTTATATACCTACACGCCTTCCCACAAAGGTGTAGGGGGCCCCCTGCATACCCCTACGGGGACCTTTGTCCTTTATAGGTAGTGCGCGCATACCCTTTCCGCAAGAGATATCTTTTAGGTGCAAACGTGACCAATGGTGAGACGTGGCCATGGTCAATGGCCGTAAACTTAAGCACGACATACGCCTTTGAATATCTCTCACTCTCTCAGACGTATGCAGGATTTCTCTCTAAAGTGTGTGACTAATCACGTAGGTACATACGCTCAGATAAGCTCATTGGTACAGTTGGGATTGGAACTGGAAATCTTTGTGTTCGTCTCTCTAAACTAAAGAGATGTAGGGCATAATAAGAGAGGTAGGGCATAACGGGTTTCCCGTTCGAATTTGGAGCTGCCCGACTGGGGCAGGACCTCCACCTTATAGAAGTCCGTAGCCAAATAAAAAAAAATTTCGTGTTGTGTTCCTACGCGGTGAATAAGGTTTCCAGAATTGAGCTCCTTGGGGATGATTGTTACATTGTGTTGGAAGCAGAGGGATTAAACTCATTATGCTGCCAACACACTGTAACTCTCCGAACACAGAGTGGCAACGCGCAAGTGATACTTCCGTATCGTGAGCGTAAATAGGCTGCGGTAACCACTTCCCATCAGGTGGGCCGTATGCTTGTTTGCCACTCTTGTTGTATAAAAAAAAAAAACTCAAACCACTCGACCACCACGGCTCCCACAAATATAGGTTCTTGTTCTGGCTATTAGAGCTAACAACACTGGAGTTTTAAACCGCTCGTCGCCGACCTCTAAATCTGGTGGGGAGCTGTGTAAGCATCACAATACCTTCAAAATACCGGATACTCTTTGCGACCTCTTCTTGTCTGACAAATGTGTGTGTCTCTTAAGATACTCGTTCAGGGAGGGCTCGGCGACCTTGACCGCGTTGTGATAGAAGTACTCCACCATCTTGTAGAAGCTGGGGTCGGGCTCGTTGGCGACTTGCTTCAGGTGGTCTGGTATGTCATAGTGACGGACGATCACTACAGTCGGCCCCATGCTCCGCGACATTTTCCTCAATATACTTCCGTGTGTGATTAAAGACATTTTAAATAAAATTTATCTAAAATAGCATATTGCTATTGCTACCCGATTGCACCCGTTTATAAATTATGACAGATGCATGGTGACATACCAATTGTCAGTTTAACGTAAGTAGGCTAATTGGGAATATCCAACTTATTAGTACATTAATAGTAGTCTATGAACTTATTTGTTTACTAGCTTCTGCCAGTTACTTGGTCTGAATGAACGTCAGAATATAGCACATAACTAGTTGTCCCGCCCAGCTTCTCCCGGATGAAAATAAAAGACACGGACCCAGTGGCGCCACCTAACGGGTCCAATTGCGAATCAATAATTGAATGTGTCCAATTAACCATTCTCGAATCTACCTGAAGACACATACATTTCATTCAAATCGGTCCAGCCGTTTAGAAGTTCAGTGACATACACACATACAGTAGAATAATATATATAAAGATATACCATATCATCATTTTCTGACATGGATGGTAGTGTGGTTAAGGCATTGGAGCATTTGGCACCTTACCATACTCTTGCTTACCCGGTGGCCCCTCACGGTAAATGGAGTGATTTTATATAAGAAAATGAACATTATAGCAGAGCGCCTTTCATTCTGAATGACAAAATCCACGTTCTGCATTATGAGGTTTGCATTTTTTTTTACCTACTAATAAGGTCACCAATGTAACTATGGAGCTTTGTGAAGAGATAATAAATAACTATATTTATTTATAAGTTAATTTAACGACATCATTAACATTTGAAGATCAAAATAATTTAGTGTTATCTATCAACCTATTCTTTACAATATAGTTACAAATTATAATATATTATACTTAGTATACATTTTCACGCCTTTCAAGGGTCTCCGAAGAGGTAGGCAGAAGTGTGTAAGTAGTACCCACACACCCACTTTTCGCCGGAGATATAGGTAGTAGTAGTATTATTAGTAGTAGTATTATTTAGTACATGTTGAAATGAGGACTAAAATAAGGTGTCCAACCACGACACCATTTTTTTTTTGCACAAAGTATGCGGATCGAAAAAAACATGATTGGTTTAACTTCCCAACCCAACCTTTTCTTTGCAATATTGAAATATTCAGTAGGTATGGATGAAAATGTAATCTATTAAAATAAATCGCACAATAAAGCAGCAACGACACTGGCCAGGTGAGGTGAGTGCAACCAAAAAAATTTTGAAATATACGATTTATTAGTTGTATATATCTATGAGGTTGGAGCATTTAATACTGGTACCAGACAATTCATGTTTAGTTTTCATATTCGGATGGCGTTTGCTTTGACGCTGACTATTTATTGACCCGATACTATGACCTACCTAACTATTCGAATTCTAATAGCACTGAGGATACCATTCGAGCGTGGTATAGATCGTTTTCAGGATTTAATTAATTAAAAAATCTAAATCTATCTAAATTAAATCCTGAAAACGATCTACACCGCGCTCGAATGGTATCCTCAGTGCTATTAGAATTCGAATTATAATTTACTAGCTGTCCCGGCCAGCTTCGCTCGGGTGAAAAAGTTAAATTGCCCGTAACACGATCGCAGCGCCATCTTTTGGGTCCAATTGTAAATCTAAACCATTCTCGAATCCACCTTAAGACACACAGAAAGGGATAGCTTCGCCCGGGTGAAAAAGTTAAATTCCTGAAACTCGATCGCAGCGCCACCTATCAGGTCCAATTTAATATAGCCTATGTTCACCGGAGATAGTGTAGCTTCCCAACAGTGAAAGAATTTTTCAAATCGGTCCAGTACCTAGTTTTTGAGCCTATTCATTACAACCAAACAAACAAACAAAGTTTTCCTCTTTATAATATTAGTGTAGATATTTATATTTGATAGATACATAGATAGAGGGGCCGGGCCGCGAGTCAATAATATAAGCCTAATATGTTTCCGATAACATTTTATTAATAAATATGCATAAATAATGTTCACTTGTTGAGCCTGCATATGGGGTTGTTTTGAACCATCTGCAGGTCTACCTTGGGCCCCACGAGGTCCCGGATATTGTTGAGGCCATATTTGATCATGGTCGGTCTTTCCAGAGACAAGCCCCACGCTATAACGCTGACGTCTTCAGGCAGGCCCATAGGCAGCAGCATCTCGGGTCTGAACACACCAGAGTTGCCAATCTCTATCCATTTTCCGAGACCTGTAATACACAAGTGATTTGCTCCTTGATTATATTCTCCCTCCTTTTATTATATTATATCCACATAAAAGAGTGTATAAATGATAGACAAGAGAATCAAGGCTGTAAAAGACTTGTTGAAATTTGTCATAAATGCAGGATATTCATTAAAATTGTAATGCCCTAGCCTTAAAAAGGATTCCACGCCGTAAGTGTGATCTATGTGGGCAATGGCCTGCATTTCCCCTCTTAAGCATGACTGCATAGAAACTGGGCATCGCGAAACAAGAGGTAGTCCAAGTATAAAATATATTGTTAAAATGTCCGATGTCCAATCGGAAAAATTTACGACAAGATCCAGCCGCCAACACTGGCGTTTTAAAGACACCTGAAAATTATGAGGGGAGGCCATTGCCCTGCAGTGGGATGTACCAGGCCAACAGTAACAATGGTAACAACGTTTGAAGACAAGTGTAGTATACCGTCGTGGTAAGCGAAGATCTCCATGCTGGGCTCGGTGTAGGGGTTGTAGGCGGGCTTGAACTGCAGGCGCTGGAAGCCCAGGCGCGCGAAGAAGGCGGCCAGCTCGCTGAGCAGGTCGGCCAGGCCCAGCGCGCGCGCCGCCACCACGCCCTCCACCTGGTGGAACTCCGCCAGGTGCGTGGCGTCCAGCGTCTCGTTGCGGAACACCTGCCACACGACACACACCTCAAGCGTCACACTAGGGTCCCATCGACGATGCCGACTGGCGACCATCGATTTCGTCAAGGTACTTTCTTCCAGATACTTTCGCATTGTCTGCTTCGTCAATCTTGCTTCACTCATCCCTCCATGTCCAAACCGACGTAACATGCTGTACCCTGGAGAGTACAGCATGGAGTTCTTCAAGAAGGGTGTGAAGAGATTTCTGCAGAGTCGGCAACGCGCGAGTGATACCCCTGGTGTTGCAAACGTGCATAGGCGGCGGTAACCGTTTACCATCAGGCGGGCCGCATGCTTGTTTGCCACCCAAGTGGTATATAAAAACAAACATGCCATTCATCATCATTACAATCGCACCCTCATACATGTCAGTAGCTTTTTGCAGCTCTTCATTGCAGATTCAATCTTTATATGTATACATGTGTATATTATATCCTCATGCCTCCCACAAGGGTCCCCGAATGGGTAGGCAGGAGGTGTATAGGTACCCACACACCCGCCTTATATACATAATATAATGTAGTCTATACTAATACATATTATATAGAGGAAAGATTTGTATGTAAGTATGTTTGTAAGGAATTGGCTCAAAAAGTACTGGACGGATTTTAAAAATTCTTTCACATATGCTACATTATCACTGAATAATATAGGCTATTGTTAATTGCAATAAAATAATAATTTTGTGCGAAGCCGGGATGGGTCGCTAGTAAATAATATTATGTACATTACCTTGTCTATACTGAAGTACTTTTGTGGCTTAAATTCCTTCTGTTGCGCCAGCTTGTAGAGCATACGCGCGCTTACTGCTGTTGTGTGAGTACGGAGTAAGTTCTTTTGGGCCTCTTCTATCTTCCAGTCATACCTGTAACCCTAACAATTAATGTCAATTATTGTGTGGGTCAAACAAGTTGTTATCTATGTGATGTGAGACAATGATGGTCATCACACACAGTGTTAGGCTGTCTGCCCCTCTAGACAGAATTTTTTTGCATTCACGCTTACCAACAGTGAATGCTATTTCTGCAGCTAATGTCATTGCCATACAAATTACATATATATAAGATAGCGTGAACACTCACAGGGACTATGTCTAGGTGGGCAGGTAAACAAAAAATATTTATAATACTTATTATTCTGAGTCTTATTATTTATAGATGTAAGTATATATTCTTGCATATACATATATATACATATTATATAAATGCAAAACCTGGTATGTGAGAATAACTGACAATTACTTGATATGTCCAAGCACATTTGGAATGGTTGAATAGAATGATTTTGAATGATTTAATGGTATCATAGATATTGCTAAGATCATGAAATATGTTTGAAGTTCTATTACTACAGCTCACCTGTGAACCATAACCACCTTCACTGTGCACTTTCTTGACCCTTTCAAGATAGTCCATCGGGAATTCGGTACTAGTTGCTGGAGAGGATATGAAGAATGTGTCGTGCGCATCCCTAGCTGGATGCTGTTGTGGTTGGAACAGTGCATCAAAGTTCCAGAAAGAGCTTTCTACATACATATTCGTAGGCATCTCAGTGAAACCCATCTCGAGGAAAATCTCGCGGAACTCAGATCTCACTTTCAGTAAGGGATGCAGGTGGCCACATTCTGGGGGTTGACCTGGAATTGTAAATCGATAATATTATGGACTGACATTATTAATTTGGTTAGTAATTGCCTTTTTTTTTAAGCTATGGTGGCCGAGTTTTTCGTGTAGTTGCCTGCGACACAAAGATCGCTAGTTCGAATCCCGATTAGGATCCCAATAGGTTTTTCTGAAAAACTTAACATAAACTGAACTTAAGTACAGTGATTAGTCACACCACGAGCTTCACGGTGAAGGAAAACATCGAGAGAAAACCTACATACGTCTGAGAAGCAATTCAAAGGCGGATGTATAGTCGTGCTTGAGTAACGGCGATGGACTCGCCATCTGTCACGTTGGCCACAAAAACTTTCTCTGACGGAAAGTGGGTGTGGGCACTACCTATACACCTCTGTCTACCCCTTCGGTGACCCTTGTGTGAAGGCGTTTATATCACTGAAGTAGCAAACAACCACGCGGCACGCCTGATGGACAGCGGTTCCCGCCTATGGATCCTTGCAACACTATAGGTATCTTTGTTGAAGAACTGCTGCTCCTCCATGCTGTACTTTCTGGGCAAACCTCAACAGGAATTCATTCTACAGCCTGAGAATTCGCGGAAAGAAACTCCTTTGAAATGGCGCGGTTGTAATGCACCTTAGGGGCTCTAGATACGGGGATGAATTCCCCGTCAATGGTGTCCCATGAAACCAGGTGATAAGTCTTCACAAGACCACTCAAAACAGCCGAGCATGTATGAAGAGAGTGATGAATTTAGACAAAGGAAAAGATGTAGGTACTAGAGAAAACTGGTGCTCAAATCTCTCCGCTTAGCCCTTTAGGACTCAGCGTGATGATATGTATGTACATATAAATAGGAAGCTGTTCTCTTACCTAAAGCATCAAAATTATAAGGTTTGAACTGAAGATTCTTCCACGAACCAGTCAATAGCATATCACTCGTCAAATCAGTTTCTAACTTTGTAATTGTTGTTGCAAACTGTGGCCCTTTTGATAAGATGAAACTCTTCAACACCACCTCTTGAAGAAGCTTTCGCTTCTTGTAGTCATTCCTGATGTTGTCTGCTAAGTTGTCAATGCCTTTATTGATCTCAATCAGATGTTCTTGTACGGTGTCCGTGATGGTTTCTACTTTCCGTTTGACAAGAGGAGCGCCACCAGATTTATCAATCAATATCCAGCCTGATGACATTGCTTTACTAAAGCCAACTTTAGCGTTAGGGACTGTCTGTAACAAGTATTTTTGGTTTAAAAAATTTTTGAATTTCTTCTCAAACATGTTTCCTCAGGTTTCCTCTCTAATAGTAATATATCTGGCAGAAAGTGGGCTTGTGGGGAGGCAACAACTAATGATATTATGAAAGATACATGTGATGATATTTGTTACTCAATCAGACCAGAACTGCTAAATGCTACAACCACAATGCACATACATAGTTGTAACACTCAATAGTGATTATAATAGTAAGGAGACTAACACTTAACAAGGTTTTCTTAGATGGTAACTATCAAAAACTTGTGCTCTTGTAAGGGTAGCAAATGTGTGAAGGTCCTCAGGACCCTAGCCGCTGATAGCTTAAACTCTGATCCAAATACATATTTTTATAGTAAATTTTTAAAATGTACTAATCATGTTTTATTGAACTTATGTGTATCATAAGGTTTGAACCCACTACTTGTACTTTGCCAGACCACTAGTATGTTTATTTGTAAGTATTCATAATTTATGGTGGATACCTATTTTACTTACTTAGTATTTTAAAACTATTTAAGATTATGAATAGTTAAAGTGTGCCATTAGGAGAATGATATAAAATAAAGAAATGTGGGTTCTTAACTTGAAAGACCTTCAAATGTTTTCATTCTAATGGCATCATCACTCACTGAGTCCTTGTCAGGGTAAGTAATGAAGTCAGTGCAAATTTTCTCTAGACCAACAGACCTCTTTTAGTCCATATTCATAAGTCTTTTTATACGTGATATTAGGATTCGAATTTCAAATGTTTCAATCAATACTGGATCAACTAACCTTCATAACTTCTGCCTGAGCAATTCCAGAATCTGGAATACTTCTGTATAAAACAGCTTCATGGCTGCCCTTGTCAGCTACCAGCTTGCCTTCTTCGGTGAGCTCCCATCTTGCAGTCTTTACTGACTCTGATGTGACCATCTCAAGTGCTTCCAAACTTTTCACAGCGCCTATAATCTTCTGGTGTTCTTCATTGAATTCATTTGCTAGTACTAAAGTGTCTACTTTGTCACTGTTTTCTAAGTAGTGCAAAATTCTTTCGGTCAGTTCCATTTTAATTGAAAATGTATATATATGTATAATCTTAAATCTTAAAATTATCAGGTTATGTTCTTCTTATCTTAAGCCACGAAAATTATAATCTTGACATAAGGTTATATCAATAAATAATGATATTCTGTGGCTTAGTGCTACTCTGTAGTACTACACCATAGGCGCTAAAAGGTTCCACTCTCATAATATTTTGTTTAATATTTTATATTATTATTATTATTTTCCATTAATCAAAACGGAAACGGATGCTTTTAGAATCCCCAACATGATGCCGTTAAATATGTTCTCCTAAGAATTTTAATGCAATATCTTATGTATTTCTACTAGGGAGTTCCAAATATCTATATGACTGAAGAACCGGTATCTAAGTATGTAAAAATATTAAAAAGAAATAGTCCACACTATTTTTAGAGATTCTCATTCTTTAAAAATATCGATATTTTTCGATATGATATATCGATACAATGCGACATACAGTAATATTTTGATATTTTGCTTACATCGCAGGATTCCTATCCCAACTGCAATACTTGTTGCGTCTGGGTCGATTAATATCGTGGTATCATCGCTGCGGGACAAAACTCTTTAAATGAAGAGAAAAAAATAATCGAGAATAATGAAATCTATTATAATGAAGACATAAAGAAGGCCAAAATTTATTTGATCTTTTAATCTTTCGTTTTTCTTTACAAAAAAACCATCATATACGGCATGTACCTCAGTAATGCACAAACTGTTGAGTTTTATATTTAACGACTACAACATATTGTAACATATGTACACAGTTTTACAACAAAGTTTTAATCTCATATCAGTGCATCATCAACGGCATTGATTGTTTCCCGACCGCCGACCAATGACATAAAATAATAGAGTTAGGTTAGTGCTGCGCTGCCTGCTATACAGTGCAATTCGTACATACGTGAGTGGATTTAGTTTCAAGTACATACTATAATAAATGTAAATATTCAATAATTTATATTTCATTAAACGATTAGTTAAATAGGTATGTATATAGGTATTATTATTAAATAGACGCATGACTTCAAAGGTGAAACCAACTACTAAATCGTTAGTTTAATGTATTAGTTGGATAAAATATATCGACAGTGTGGACAATTTCCACACACATACACAATATTATTCCGTAATTCAATAATCAATGATCCTTGTTATTTAAATGTTCAGTTTGTGTCTACTAGTACTACTACTACTATCTCTCTTACGCCTCTTTCTGGGGATGAGTTTTAATGTTTGCGACACAGTTTTATACTACTGCAGGCATTATCGCACATTTATTTGTAACTGTGTTGTCTGTTAATAAATAATAAATAAGAAAAAGAATAGGCGATTTTATGAATCACGAATATCTAATGTTTTTTATCGATATACATATATCGAGCACTCACTACAATGAGTACTCTGTTTTCAATTCAAGCACATATTAAATTTAAATAGTAGTCTTTGTACTCTGTACAGAACATAGACTACTATTAATATATTAAGATATATTAGAAAGTACAGATACAGAACGCCAGACAGATTAATATTCTTTGCTTGTAATTTTTGCATTGAGTGGGTTTAAAAGCGCCGCGGTATTAGTGTGTTGAGTTGAGTCCTTCTTAATATTTTGTGCGCGGCATTATCTTCTGTTTGACACGGACCACGGTTAATTTGCATATCTTGTGACCTGTTCATAGACGTCAAGATTTATTCGCGGTATAAATTGAATTTGCTGTTCAATTTTATACAATAATTGGAAACGTAAGTTACTTCATTAAAGATTTATTTCACTCCATGCCATTACTATTATACGCCAGAGTGGCGTTAATGTTTGCCGATGTACAAACCTTCTGTCTGTTTATATGTTTTGTAGCCCAAATAGCTACTACTAAGGAAGGACTTCAGTGTACGATAACGCTCGACCATTTGCAGTGTTAGTGTTGACTCTGTTGATTAAGCCTTGCCTTTATTGCCTTATTTGCCTAATATTTTTAAGGGCTGATTAATAGTTAGCTTCTGTAGCGATTCAACTACGGGGGAATTGGAAGAATTATTAAACTTGTTGTATTTAGGCCGCTGTATGTATAGCATAGTACGTGTTTATTATATTTCAATGTGTGGCTTACCCAGGCCCGCCGCTAGCTGTTTCGTCGCCCGCGTGCAAAACCGATTATGCCGCTCTACGCCTACTTACTCTTAAGTTTTGTCAAAAAAAGGATAATCAATGTTTTCTCATTATGGTGGGGAAAAAACAACAACCAAGATAAAACATTAATTTTAAGTAACATATGTATTTTTATAAATTTAACTTGCATTCTGATCGTCAGGATCAGAATGCAATCCGAAAGGTTTCTCTGGGAATCCCAAGGTGGATTTAGACCAGGAAAAGGATGTATGGATCAAACCCTCTCGCTTCGCGGAATCGCGGAAAGGTTTTTGGATGTTAACCAGAAAGTTTTCCGCGCTTTCGTCGACTTAGAGAAGGCATTTGATAGAGTCGCACGAAAGGAACTCTGGGACGTGTTGCCTGGATATGGAGTGAGCAGTTCCCTACTGCATGCCGTGAAATCACTCTATAGGGATAGCAAGGCGTGCGTTGTGGTTAACGGTGAGATGTCATCCTGGTTTGATGTGAAGACGGGGGGTCAAACAATGGTACATCATGTTTGCCTGCCTGATCATTATAAATCTAGATAACTTTCTGAAAGCCTTTAAAAACGAACGGATGTGGAAACTTAGTTGTCAACTGCCTACTATACGCCGATGACGCGGTTTTACTGGCGTGATCAGAGGGCGAACTGCATTCACTAGTTACCATAATGAAAGAAGAATGTGAAAAGAAGGGGCTGCGGCTAAACGCTGGCAAGACTAAGTTTCTGGTATTCGAAAGAGATGAACAAGTGACCGAGTGTGCAAATTCTAGAGCAAGTGAATGAATTTGTATTTATTTGTAAGTATGTTCACATAGATTGAAAGTATAGAAAGTATGTAAAAGATATTGAAAGAAGGATAACTGCCGGTAATAAGGTGAATGGGGCCATGTCGGCGTTGATGGGCAATAAAATTCTGAGCAAGAATTATCGAGTTGCTGTCCACAATGCGATATTGGCAGCCCCGGATCTTCAATATTTTTTAGGTGGGGCAAAAACTAAAAAGTGCCGCCCCCACCCACTAACATTTGTTTTTACCTTTAGTGTGTGTTAACAGTGTCTGTTTACAATATTTGAAAAACCGCGTTTTAATAAATGCATTCTGCAGTCGCAGACCGCATCAAGGATGGGTATCTGAACAACTAGCCTGTCCACCGACAGATGTGTTTGAGAGTGTCGATGTTTGCTGGCAGTTCCTTAAGTCCAGCATGTTATGCGCCGCGAAAGAGGTTTGTGGCATTTCGAAAGAGCGGACAACCAAACATTGCGATGGTTGGTGGGATGATGAAGTAAAGAAGAAGTTAAAAAGAAGAAGGATGCAAGGCAAGACATTTTAGCTATGTCCAGCTCAAGTGAAAGTATGAAAGAAAAGACGAAAGAAAAATATCGCTTGCAAAAAATTCGCACGATAGAAATAATACAGGAGCGTGAAAGGTTTCAAATGAATGTAGACGAAAAACTGGCACACAATTTCAAGGACAACGCAAAACTTTTTTGGAGGGAAGTTAAGAAGTCCAGAAGTTGTGTCACAGCTAGTAGCAGGATGAATGTGATTCTTTCTAAGGACAATGACATACTGACAGACAAAACAGACGTCCTCAGGCGATGGAGTGAATTTTACAAAGATATGTATGATGATGATGCGGCTGATCTACTCACAGATCTGCCTCCAACAGAATCTAGCGAGGATCCTTTAGCGGATAAAATAAGTATGGGAGAGATTGTAAGAGCGATCAGAAGTCTGAAATGTGGAAAAGCATCGTGGATGATCAAAGGATGAGATGATCAAGTACGGAGGACCAGTGGTCTGGGACGTCATCTACTTGCTATGTAACCTGTGCTGGGAAATGGGTGATGTTTCGAGCGACTGGAGGCGAGCAGTCATCGTGCCTTTCTATAAAGGAAAGGGATCACGATTAGACTGCTCAAACTATAGAGCTATCATCTTGGTCAGCTTAGCTACAAAGTGTACACGAAGATCCTGGCGATCAGAATGCAAGAGCGATCCGATAGGTTCCTCTGGGAATCCCAAGGTGGATTTAGACCAAGAAGAGGATATATGGATCAAACCTTCTCGAATCGCGGAAAAGATTTTGGATAATAACCAAAAGTTTTTCTGCACTTTCGTCGACTTAGAGAAGGCATTTGATAGTCGTACGAAAGGAACTCTGGGACGTGTTGCCTGGATATGGAGTGAGTGGAGTGAAAATGGGAAACTTAGTGGTCAACTGCCTACTATACGCCGATGACGCGGTTTTACTGGAGTCATCAGAGGGCGAACTGCAGTCACTAGTTACTATAATGAAAGAAGAATGTGGAAGAAAGAAGGGGCTGCGCCTAAATGCTGGCAAGACTAAGCCTCTGGCATTCGAAAGAGATGAACAAGTGACCGAGTGAATTTGTATATCTAGGAAGCATGTTCACATGAGATGAAAAGTATGAAAAAGATATTGAAAGAAGGATAACTGCCAGTAATAAGGTGAATGGGGCCATGTCGGCGTTGATGGGCAGCAACAGTCTCAGCAATTATGCCCGAGTTCCACAATGCGATATTGATGCCTACTTTATTGTATGGCGGCAAATCCTGGCAGCAGTTGATATGCAGTATCTTCGAAAAATGTGCGGAGTCACGATTTTAGATCGAATCCGCAATTAAGAGATCCGCAAATCAACTGGAGTGAATGAGGGTGTGATTGTAAAGATGAAGAAAAGCATGTTACGTTGGTTTGGACATATAGAATGGATGAGTGATGAAAGATTGACGAAACAGATATACAAGCAAAAGTGTGTGCAAGAAGAGACAGAGGAAGACCACGCTAACTAGCTCGATCAAATCGATCAGACGCTCAAGGACGGGATCGTCAAGAGTACTCGAAACCAACGAGCATGTATGAAGAGACTGATGAATGTGAGCGAAGCGAAAGAGGTATGCAAGTCTAGAGAGAAGTGACGCTCTATACTCTCTGCCTACCCCGTTAGGGACTTAGCGTGATGATTTATAGATGATGATTACACATACATTTATCAAAATATATTTTTTTAAACTCTATTTGTCTGTCTGTCTGTTTGTTCCGGGTAATGTCTGAAACGGCTGGACGTGTGAATTTGCCGCCCTCTGAATTTGCCGCCCGGGGCATAGGCCCCGGCTTGCCCCCCCCTAGATCCGGCCCTGGATATTGGTGCATACTTAATTGTATGGCAGCGAATCCTGGGTATGTCATAGGAAGCTTGAATGCAGTTGAGATGCGATCTCTTCAAAAGATGTGCGGAGTAACGATCTTAGATCGAATCCACTATTACGATATTCACAAATCAACTGGCGTGAATGAGGGTAACTCTTCTTGACTTTACATTTGCGTAATTTTGAATGTTGAGACTTAATTGTGAAAATTTATCCTTAACAAAATTTAATAGACCTTCATCCGTGGAGCTGGTGATCGGAGAAACCAATTAAATCTTCTCATAATCATCTTTGGGAGGTTTTGTAAAAAAGAAAAAATATTTCAATATGAGCTACTTTGGGGTTATGGAAACTATATATTTTTAGAAAATGCATTAAGTTTGATGTATAATTAATAAGCTTTTATTTAACATTTAACAGCCTAGTAATTCAAATAAGAGAAATTACCAATCATAATAGATTTTTTTACCTCATATATCATAAATGTGTTTCCTCCGTGATTGCTTCGCCACCTTGTAAGCTTTTGCGCTTAATTATGATTGTGAAAAATTAAAAAAAATATATAAATTGGTCGGCCTTTTGGTCGCACGCTTACTAGCCGGTGACCGGCTAGCCCGCTGCAGGCGCCCCAAGTTGGTATCCTATGCGCGCCTTCTGCGTAGGAGTCGACCGGTCAGGGGTACAATGACTAGAATTAGGTATGAGTCGCCCGCCCGATTTGCCGCCCCCCTGGACGTGCCGCCCGCGTGCGGTGCACGCCTTGCACGCCCGCTTACGGCGGCCCTGGGCTTACCTCTCCGTCAATGACGAGAGGGCTTTGAAAACATTGTGTGGGGGCATCAAGTGTAACTATTCTTCAGAAATCATACAATGAACTTTTGCCACAGATGTCGAGACTGGATGTAGTGATCTTCGGCGCGACCGGGTTTACCGGCAAATATACGGCTATTGAGATGGTGAGGCTTGGCAAGAAGCATGGGTTGTCGTGGGGGGTCGCCGGCCGGTCGCAGCAGAAGCTCGAGAGCCTTATGGCTTTCGTTGCTAACAAAACTGGTATGTCTAAAATAAATTACTACATTTTATGATACAATAAAATCCTGCGTTGCATCTGTATTTTCGCGTAAAACTGAATAATTACTAAACGGATTTTCATGAGGTTTTCGGCAATAGACAGAGTTATTCACTAGAAAGGTCTACAATTTGTTAAGGGTTTATGTAAATTGGTCGAAATATGACAATTTGACAAAAAATATGTTTGCTTCACGATGGTTTCCTACACCGTAAAGCTCTTAAGGTGACGAATCACCTAACCCACCACTGTACGTAAGCTCAGAAAAACTCATTAGTGCATTCAGGGTTCGAAAATGCAATCTTTCTGAGTCGAACCATTACGTTAACTTCTCTCTCGTATTTCATATCAACACCTCGTCAATATTGGTTAGTAGGTATTTATTGATAGCGATAAAACGTCAGGGCTATGTACAATGTACGAAGGTCGCGCTCTAGCTGTTTTGACCAATAAAAATTGCTGACTTTGGACTGTCTCGACACCAAAGATAAGAGCTTGGCTTGATAGCCTTTTATCTACCTGATATTGAGCACTTGTTGTACACTGGGCGCTTGCAAATTGCAATACAACACAGCTGACTGTGTCCCGCTATTTCACCCAAGTAACATTCCATTCGTCGATATATCTCTTCGAAAAATGTGCGGAGTAACGATATTAGATCGAATCCGCAATGAACAGATTCTGGCGTGAATGAGGGTGTGATTGTAAATATGAAGAAAGGCATGCTACGTTGGTTTGGAGACAGAAAGGATGAGTGAAGAAAGATTGACGAAACAGATATTCAAAGCAAAAGTGTGTGCAAGAAGAGGCAGAGGAAGGCCACGTTCCAACTACCTGGATCAAATAGATCGGACTCTCAAGGACGGGAACGTTAGAGTACTCGAAACCGACGAGCATGTATGAAGAGACTGATGAATGTGGACGAAGCCAAAGAGGTATGTAAGTCTAGGGAGAACTGGCGCACTATACTCTCTGCCTACCCCGTTGGGGACTTGGCGTGATGATATGTATGCATGTATAATAGATTTTCTTTTCTGCAATAAAATATCTTTTGTGTACAGCTTGTAAATCAGGTGGGCCGTATGCTTGTTTGCCACTCTAGTTGTATAAAAAAGTTTAGCTCATCCTAGTTACGATCCAACGTGGAAATATGACTATACAACCATGTCTATGCATATATCTGTCTTGGAATTTCTTCTTTTACGTCTTGCCACACGGGTCTCCGAAAGGGTGGGCGGAGTAATACCTTACGTATGAGTAATCCCACTACCCATAAGTAGTAATATCACTACCCACTTTTCGTCGGAGATTTAATTCAGGTGCCGACGTGACAGATGGCGTGTCCATAGCCATTACTCAAGCACGACTATACATACGGCTTTGAATGTATTTTCCAGCAGGCTTCCTCTCAATATTTTCCTTCGCCGCAAGCTCGTGGTGAGCCTAATCAATGTACTTAATGTCTACATAGACATTACGACAACTGTTCAGAAAATCGCATTGTGAGTTTACTGGTTTACAATTTTTAATTTATTTATTTAATTGTCTTCAACAAGAAAGATAGAAATACATTGCCATCACAGCAACATCGATAAATACTTATTAATCAAATTGATGTGACACGATAAAAAGTACGTGATGTGTTGAAGTAATAATGCTTATTGGCGTGATAACAGAACCCAATATCAATATTCGGACCATTTAGTCTGGGTTGATTGTTTAGATTAATGAAACAGATACAATGCGAAAGTGTCTGGAAGACGAGATAGAGGAAAGCCACTCTCTCACTGCCTAGATAAAAATGATCAAACACTGACGCCTAGAATTATAAAGTACTCGAAACCGGTATGCTTGTACGAAGAGTCTGATATGTGTGGATGAAGCGAAAGAGTGTAAGTTTAAAGAGAACTGACTAATTTCTGCCTCTATACCACATACTTATTTATATGTTCCTCGTAAAATATTACTCTTTGATCGTGTATGAAAAGGAATATTGGGACTAAGGAAGATAGGTTCGAAATAACATTTCTTGGGTGATTATTCAACCTTACTCATCCAAAGAGCACACCATTATACAGGAGTAGAGTTATACGTAATACGTAATAAGTAAAATACGCTTACGAGGACACTATAATTTTAACATTAAACACAGAATAACGTAATGTTACTACAAGCGTGGTGTCACACGTTATAATTATAGTTCGACCTTTGAATAACCAGACGGACGAACAAAAAACGGAGGCTCCGTTTTTTGTTATTGTCTTAGAGAGGACTTAGTGTCGGTTACATTTATTACATACATACATTATGATCCAAGTGTTAAAACGGTTATCCATACTAATATTTTTTTATAAATATAAAGCGAAAGTAACTATGTTTGTCTGCTACGTTTTCAGGGCTAATAGCTGAACAGATTTTATTATATGTAATAGTTGTGCTTGAGTAACGGCGTTGGACTCGCCATCTGCCACGTTGACACCTAAAATATATATTATAAAATATTATTATGTGGGAAGGCGTGAGGATATATCTTCTTAATATATATAAATTACGTGTCACGTTGTTTGTCCGCGATGGGCTCCTAAACTACTTAACCGATTTCAATCAAATTTGCACACCGTGTGCAGTTTGATCCAACTTAAAAGATAGCAATATTAGCTTACATCACAATTGGAGCCGATAGTTGGCGCTGCGATCGTGTTTCAGGAAATTTTACATATTTTGTTGAAGAGTTGGGCTGGACTCAAAAGGTCCTTATGTTTTGCTACAGGTGAGACATTATCGCACATAAGGACGATAGTGGCTGATGTAAAAGACGAGAGATCGCTGCGGGAGATGTGCCAGCAAGCGAAGGTCCTCGTCAACTGCTGCGGCCCTTACAGGCTGTACGGGGAGCCGGTGGTGAAGGCTGCCATTGACTGCAAGACTCACCACGTGGACGTCAGTGGGGAGCCGCTGGTAACATTACCCTCTATTACTTAAACTAGTGGTATCACCAACGGATATTCTCCTCTGGAATATATATCATATTATCACGCCGAGTCCCTAACGGGGTAGGCAGAGAGTATAGAGCGCCAGTCCTCTCTAGACTTGCATATCTCTTTCGCTTCGTCCACATTCGTCAGTCTCTTCATACATGTTTGTCGGTTTCGAGTACTCTTGACGTTCCCGTCCTTGAGTGGAATAAAGCATAACTTATGGGTTGTTTATTATCTATCTCTGTGTAAAATTTTATCCAATTCCGTTTTTCGCGTGAAAGAGGAACGAAAATCACACACATTCACATTTATTATATTTCTGGTATTAATTATAACTACCATTAATCTGTATACTCTCCGTTAAGTAAAATAATCTTCAGCCCTGGTGGCCGAGTAGCAACACAAATGA